>LPNX010388543.1:725908-755538 GCA_001517045.1 Pseudotsuga menziesii
AAAAAACAACATAGAACAAAAATGAACCACCACAACACAAGATATACGTGGTTCACCCCCAGTGTAGGGGCTACGTCCACAGAACTATGTTTTATTCAACTCTTTACAAACAACAGTTTTGATCTGCGCACTTAGCTACAGGTCTTCTCAATAATCCCAAAACTACGCACTTAGCTGCAAAGATCTTTCTCCTATCTGTGCACTCAGCTACAGATCATTTCTTACAAAACCCTCTTCGCACTCAGCTGCAGAGATCTTTCTGCTATCTGCGCACTTAGCTGCAGATCCTTTCTTACAAAACCCTCTGCTCACTTAGCTGCAGAGGTCATCCACGCACACAGCTGGGACTTAATCTTAAACCCTAAAATAGGCCTTAGCTTTGTATCAAATTATCATCATCATAACAACAACAACAACCCTAACTCCTTTACATGAGTGCCTATTTATACAGTGCACTATTACAATACCATGTGTTTAAACCATGGGCTTAAAAACCATGCGTTCAAACCATGGGTTAATTACAAAAAGAGGGGGTTTGACCCAACCCTGACACCCCTAACACTATTTTTAGTCGCAACTCCACTTACAAGCTTCACACCAAAACCGCGGAGTTGCCAAAATTAAGGACCTTCAAGGTTCGCGCCCCAACAGGCCCCTAAGACTCACCAATGTCCCATCTCGAGGCACTCTGCCGCTTTTCTGGGGGGGAGGATCTTGTTGGCAAAGATAGTGAACTGCTTATTGAGGTTGCGCATGATATCTTTGGCTTCTTTCTCCTTCTCCATGATCTCCTGCAATGTTGCTGAAGATGCTTCGCTAGCCTTTTCCTATGCGAAGGCATCATACTCCTTCAAAACTTTGAGCTGGCTATCTGTAACAGTGCTTAACTCTAAGGCCTCGGTAATGAGAGGCTGCACTGAGCTCACTAACAGTGCTTCTTTCCTTCTGTAAGACTCAATTTCTTGCTGGAGCACATTGCTCTGCTTTACCTTAAGCATCTTCTGCATAGGAGGGAATGTCTTGATTTCCACTTTGACTGCATCCAGCTCTGTTTGTCGCTGCTTGATAGTTTCTTACAGCTTTTCCACTTTTGGGTTGTCCTGCAAGTTTTCCTAGGCCTCAATGCTTTCATCTAGCAGCTTTGATGCACTGCTTTCTAGATCAGAGATCTTTGTTGCTGAGGCCTGAATATCCCTGCGGTGCTATTCCCTGACCTCTGGTGGACTCTCCGGAATGATGTGAAGTTGAAGCTCCGCAATATGAGCCTCATGCTATGCTTTCATCTTCTCTATTAGGCTGTGAGATTGTTGTGCATAGTCTTTCAGCTTGGCGAGCCTCTACTCTGGCTCTTCTTCAGCCTGCATGTCGAAGTCAGGGAGACTTCGACACGCCTCCTCCAATACTCGCGCTAGTGCAGCCTGCTTTCTTTATGCTTCCCTCTTCTTCTGCTCAGCTTCTTCCAACTGTGCTGTGAGGCTCTCACTCTGCTTCATGGACTTTTCCAACTATCTGTGTGAGTAGCTGTCGTGTTCTCAGATTTCGTTCAGAAGTGTGAGCTGACACAGATGCAGCTCCGACATGGACAACTTGGCGTAGTCTATCTCAACAGTTATACTCATCTATGATCGAGATGCTGTGTCAGTTATTATGAGGGCTGCACTTGGTACTTGCCCTCTGTTATTTATGGTTGGCCATTGCCTCGTATCCAGTTGCATGCTTGTTGGGGAACTACTTGCTGCAGCGCCTCTTGCTGATCTTTCTTCTAACTCCTTGAGCTCTGTAATTTGCTGCGCTACACCAGTGAGCACATCAAGCTGCGTAGCTGCAAAATCTGACCATTTTCCGGTTAACACCTCTATGGACTTTGTCAGAGCCTGATCAAGCTCTTCCATCGTCAAAGCAGGCTCTTCGATGATGTTCTTGCCCTTTGACTCCTTAGTTTTGTTTCTCGATTAAGGCTTCGTCACTTCCTCTGCTTCGGGAGACTTGCGCTTATCTGGGCGATTGGGGTCGGAGATTGTCTTGACCAATTCTTCTTCTTCTTCATCACCTCCATCATCTCCACCATGGTCACGTCCACTCTGCTCTGACTCATCTTGTTCTTCACTTTTTGCTGGAGGGTCAGTTTGCAGCGCCTGACTAGGACCTGCGCCAATATCTGTCACTGGGGGGATTGGTATGCTCAGCTTTGTTCCTGTGTCCTTCATCCATTTAGCTGGACACTGCTTGACTACTACGAGGATTTCTTCCTCGTTCAACATGTATGGAAATTTCAACCATTTGTTCTTGCTATCTCCGCAGGCCTGGATGAAGACATGATGCATGTTAGCCTTGAAGTTGGCCACTCCCGCATACTGAGAAAATAGCTCATTACTGAGCCACGGTGTCTTCCAGATCTCATAGGAAATATTCATTGCGTAGAATGTGAACATGTAGTTCGTCATCTGCTGGAAGGTTTTATCCTGCGATACCCACAGAGATGCATACCTTGCTGCGCCAGGAATGTGCGGAGGCACATCAATAAACTGTGCCTCGGTAGGTTCTTTCCATCCTACTAGTGCAATAAGCACTAAAAACCAAGAGTAGTGAAAGGGTCTGCCTTTCTCCTGTGCATCGCAGACATCTTCAAGGAACTCCTTAGCAATGTATGCTGCCCAATTGTAACTGTAGCCTTCGGCATAGTTCGCAGCAATACTAACAATCGGGGCAGATACTTCATTCAGTCTACACTTCCGCATTAGCTTGCATGCCAGCAAATCTGCAGCGAAGCGAATGTTTTGATGCCGGATGGTCGAGTTTTGATACCCTCACTTTCCCTTCGTCATCCCGAAGCGTTCCTTCATGCTCTACGCCAACTTCATGTCTTCATGCTTTCCCACGAACTCAATGCTAGGATCAAGCCCTTCCTTTGGCAAGCCTATGATCTTATGGATCAGTTCTCCATTAATAGGAACGCACTGGCTTCCTATCCATAGGTTCCCATCATGCACCAATGCCAATAATTGCTTGACCACCATGGTCACCTGCGTGCTGCGACTGAAGTGGGGAACATTCAACATCTTCAACAAGCCGGCTTGCTCCAAGCCAGCAACCCACTGTTTCACTTCCAGTAGCATCGTAATGGTCTCCGTATAATGGACAGAATGGAAGTATTTCCCTGGTCTGAACTGTGGAAATTTCCCACAATCATTTGTATCGTGGTCTGCATACTTAAGCCGATCTATTTTTCCTGTCATTGTTCCAACTAGCTGCACACCCTGTGGCAGCGATGGGGTACATAATGTGAACTTGGATGTGCGCTGCGGTGGTTGAACTCTTGGTCGCATAGGCGGAAGGTATGGTGGACGCTGTGGTGCAACGTTCTCTTTGTCACCAAGGTCTTCGAATGCTCCGGAAGGGTTCATCACGGGGTCTTTTGGTGTATTTCCTGACGGCTTGTTCCTTTCTTCGTTCCGCTTAGAACGAACTTCTGCCCTAAATTTATTTCTGGTTGATCGTGTTTGCATTGGATGATTCGGCACTATAGGAGTCTCTTCGTGAGGTGCATATGCAGGTGGAGTGCTCATAATATTCTGCAGACCCCTCTCTCTGAATTCGCTCAACAATTTCTGGACTTCACGATCAGATGACATGGAATGAACTGTAAAACTCAAGAAAATGCATAATGCGAACTTTGCAGGCCTGGGCATCTTCTTATAGAATCCAACGACCAAGTCTGCCATAACTGTGCATTGAAGACACCAAATCTGACAGAGCAGCTGTAGATCTTGTCCAAACGGCGCTACATTCCCTAAAATCTCATCATTACAAGAAGTTAATGCAGTTATCGTACCGGCGCCGCCAAATCTGATTTTTTCCAACGGTCGCATTTTGAGCTTCGACACACCTTTCTTCTTCGGCACAGCCAGTAACTTTGGTTGTGCTACAATTAAGGACCTTTGACCTAGTACATTCCTTTGACACATCATGGCACCCGTTTTGACAGAGCTTCGAGCTTCGACCGTCAACAGTATTTCTTCGCAGTGTCCTTCTGACTTAGGAATATTAATGTTGTGCGGGTCTTCGTCTTCATCAAGGGTGAGGTTATAACATTCTATTGCATTAGCTTCTTGTTCCTTCCAATCAGGTTGGTACTTGGATATTTCTTTATCATCAAACACCTTAGTATGGATCAACGTAATAGCTACCTCCAAAACAAGGCAATCCTCATTAATAGAAAATGTAAGCACAAAACTATCAACAAGGTTATCCCAACTTATAGTACCATGGCAAAGCTCAACCTCCACATACCCGTTCTTTGCTATAGGTTCCAGAGTGTGTACAAACCTATGTACCCATTCTTCACAAGGTACATGCTTCCATGCTTCATAACACTGTTTCAAATGTTCTTGAGGGCTAGTCTTACCATTAAATCTGCTTTGCACCTCCTGAGGTTGATCCATGAATCTCAGGCGAAGAAACTTTTGACAAGATCTCCAACTACGGATATGATTTTTATGACCATTCCATCATATGGCAGCTGCGGCTTTGAATGCTGAAGATAGGGTCTCCATTTTCTGTGAATCTGGTACTTGCTCTGAGAATTGTGCAATAAAATCTTCAAGGTCTGTCAAGCCATCAAAAGTAGGTAATATCTTTGTCTGTGAGCCAACCCATCTGATAGACTTGGTAATTATTGCACATCGGTGTCCATGTAGTTCATAAAGTCTATTCTGCCAATTCTCTAGGCCTTCGTCTGAATCAGTCATGCAAGAACTGTAACACTTCCAATCCATTATGCCTTTAGTAGTAGGGTTAACATAGTCTTCTTATTTGGCCGTCATGTTGTAAATATGATCTAAAACATCCTGATATTCATGCCTGACTGGCTCTGTATACCTTTCTTCTTGAGAAGGGTCCAATGGAACTATGACTCTCAAGCCTTTTCCTTCAAAAGTCATCTGTCTGTTCTTCAGGTTGATTACTCCATCATTCTCTATTTCCCATTCAATTCCTAGCAATGGTGGATAGGGGTTGCTATCATAGATTATTTCAATGACTTCAAAATCTTCTAAGGTATTGACTCCATCAATATCCACTGGTACACTATGGAATCTTCCCAAGGGCACAATCTTCTGCTGGTTGGCTAGTCTCAGCTGTATAGGGGACCATTCAAGCGTAGGTCTTCCCATTTGTTCCCATGTATGTCTAGTTAGGACATTCACTTCTGATCCTAGGTCTAAAATAATATCAGTCATGTCATATTCTCCTATCTGAGCATGTAATCTCATTTCTCTTCCAGTCCTTCTAACTCTATTAACATTTTTTTTTTCTATCAGAGCTTCCCTGAGGTTCGCAAGACTGAATGAATTTCTGTAAATCATTCAAAGCATTCTGATTTCTTAATAACTTCATACAACTCTGTAAAAATGATGTTAGTGTACTTACTTGAGCTGGCGAAGCTTCTGGAGATTGCAACTGCTGTTGATGCTGTTGCGTAGTTGCTACTGATGTTCTTGGCTCAACAAAGTCTTTTTTGTCTTCCATAAATGTTCCTTTTTCTCTTCCAACATCGAAGGATGGGATTTTCTCTGGGTGTTAACACCCAAAAAGTGTTCACTACCTCATCTACCCCATTACATGGCTCATTTGTCCATTTGCCCACCATATTTCCTTAAAAAATCCTCCAAAAGGCCTAAAATGCCTCCAAAAGGCCATAAAACCATCTAAAATGCCTCCAAAAGGCCAAAAAACCCCTTTTTCCTCCAAAAATATCCAAAATTCCTCTAAAATAGCAAAAATCCCCAAAAGGGAAGAAAAAATATGAAATAATGAGGAAAAGGAGGAAAAAACCCTAAACAGCTGCCCTAAACCATATGGTTTCCAAAACCATGGGCCAGCACTCCACCACTAAAAAAATATAAATAAGTGATGGAGACCCCTCATTTCACATCCACAGTCACAAGCATCCTCACTCTTCCAAAATTGCTCTTGAAACCCTAGCTCACCCTTTGAGCTACTTTCACCATTCAGAGCCCCTTTTGGCCCATTTCCACCACTGGAGAAAGAGAAGGAGCAGCTGGAGCTCAGAGCAACCTCTCAGATCAGCGCAAAGGGCTTCACCAACCTCCACATCGGAGGTAATATCAATAAAAAACCATTCTTTATATTTTGTTGTTTTGTTTCATGCACGTGTTTTAGATTAGTTTTTATTCCTGTTTAGCATTTTTTATTTACATTTTTACTAAACTGCTACTAAGGAGTCAGTTCTCCTTAGTAGGTTCTCATTCGCACAAGCTAGGGGTAAAACCCTAGCCACACTAGGGTTTTGCGGACCCAAGCCTCGTCAGACTGTTTCTCCTTATTCTGCACTTGCGTCGTAGCTCCACTCCTTGTAACAACATTAACGGCTGGGACAGGTCTTTTCTCGACAGCAATCATCTGCACATTCTGAGTAGGAGTGCCATTTCTTTCTTGTATCTTGGATATCAACTGTGGACATTGCTCAATCACATGATCGACTACTCAGCAATATCGACATGTCGTAGTTGGGTTCTGACAGTCTCTAGATACATGTCCTGCCTGATTACAGTTGTAGCAAATAACCTGGCCTCGACCTCTTCCAAGCATACCACCACAACCTCGACCTTTGAAATTACCTCAACTTGATGTACTACCATGGTAACCATATCCATCATTTCCTTGTGCATCGGGTTGTACCCTATAAGCATCATAGGTTCGCTCTCTCATGAGATCAAAGTTGCGACACTTGTCTTCATTGTGTCCAACTGACTTACAGAACTTGCAGTAGGGATTCTTAGGAACTTGAACATATCTCTGCAGCAGGTAGAAATCTTCAGGTCGATGCTGACCAGTTGTTCTACAAATCTCATAATATAGGATAGTAGGATTAAACGAGTTTCGTGCACCAGTATTCAGATAATTTCTTACTGCAGGGCACTGTTCTCTGTCATGACCTTCTATCTTGCATCCTGTACACCACACCTCTTTGCGAGTAGCTTTCCCTTTCTTCATGTCGCGAAGCTCCAAATCCATTTCTGCTAACTGTGCTTGTATTTGGGCTATCCTAGAATTATCTCCGACAGGAGCTGTTTCGAGCTTCATAGCAATTTCCAATGCTTATTGCTGATCAACAACCTTCTGTTGCATGAGTGGAGTCCTGATATGTGGAAACAGTGCTGCAATGAACCATTCTTTATGTTTCTCTGGTCCAATAGTGAAGCTAACTTGAGCGAGCAGAACCTTGAACCTCTGATCAAAGTCCCAAACTGATTCACCTCGCTTTTGCTGAATTTCCTTTAGTTCAGTTATAGACTGCGACTTTGATTTAGGCTTCTTAAATTCTTTAATCATTTCTTTTTTAACGTCGTCCAAGACATAGTTCTGAGTACTGGAAAAATTCATAAACCAGGTCAAAGCTCGGTCTCTAAAAGATGTGACCAGCTGCGCTATTCTTGTATTCTGATCTATAATGTTCTTAGTAGTCCAAACAGCTTCGCATAAGAACCAAAACTGCTCTGGATCCTCTAATCCAGTTCCTCTAAAGACTAGGAGCTTGATATCATCATTTACGTGGGCCATAGCGGATCGAGGGGGGGGGAGGGGGAGGAGGAAAACTGGTAACATGGGGGGGGGAACTTACTGAGGTAGACTGACCTGCGACATGACTACTCGGACTAGGGTTACTTTCAGACTGCGACAGGTTATCAGGGATAACAGATCTTCACTGCAGAGTTATAGGAGTGTTTCTAAAAGGGGATTCTTCAGATTCAGATTCTTCTAGGATTAAAGGAGTATAATCAGTATTCTGGCCTAGGGTAAAGGATCCAAAAATTCTCTTGTATCTTTTACCACTTCGAAGCAAACCACTTTGCTCATCGAAGTCACTTTCACTTTCAAACATAGGTTAGTAGCACTAAATCTAGCAATCTGATTCAATAAGCAATATACATTTTTTAGCCAAGAGCATTTTAATTTTCAGACTAAGTGAGTTCAAGTACTTACCCCTTGGTCCTCTGAAGAACTATCTTTCTGCTTTGCTGAAAGAAGTATGTGTGTCGATGGCAAACTCCGTCACAAATGCTTCAAGGGTTCGCGTTGTCCAGAAGTCAACAGCTCTAGATACCGCGTTGTTCACTCTTTTCAATAGGTTAATTCTTTCTGGGGTCCAGGCAGGAGACTGATATTCTTGGAAGTTTGTCCTTCTTTCTGTCAACCTGGATAACCACTGGTGCAATTCTATGTGGATACTACCAAAGAAAATTTCATAAATATCAGAAGAAACGTACCTTTGCAGAAAGTCGTCTGAGCTACAACGAGGATCTTTATTTTCTTGTTCAGCAAATTTCAGATAGGTGTCCTCAACCCAGTCACCGATTTCTTTTACTAAGGGCCTCCAAAACATATCCCTCCAGGTATGACGTAGATCCCTCTTGAGCAGATACTGGTTCAGCGGGCAATGGAACCAATTTGTTGGTTTGCTTAGGGAAGACCTGGGTTCTTATACTATTATTTTAACCAACAAAAAGACCCACAGTGTTGGCCCTTTCGGCAACAACCTGCGAATAGGTTGTAGTCTCACCCAAAACAGCTATGGGGTGCCGCAGAATCAGGTTTATGCAAGAAAAAGAGGGATATTATTGTACCTTTATCCTTAACAAATATTAAACATATAACATAGAGCTTCGACAATCACTTAATTAGCTTCGCAGTTTAGATAAACAGACAGTTACTTGCTTAACCCTTAACTGGGAATTCATAGCGAATTTAATACTTAACAATATATCTTACTTATCATTCACCTACTTATCAAATGCATAAAACAAAACAACACAGAACAAAAAGGAACCACCACAACACAAGATATACGTGGTTCACCCCCAGTGTAGGGGCTACGTCCATAGAACTGTGTTTTATTCAACTCTTTACAAACAAAAGTTCTGATCTACGCACTCAGCTGCATGTCCCTACGCACTCAGCTGTAGGTCTTCTCAATAATCCCAAAACTACGCACTTAGCTGCAGAGATCTTTCTCCTATCTGCGCACTCAGTTGCAGATCCTTTCTTACAAAACCCTCTGTGCACTCAGCTGCAGAGATCTTTCTCCTATCTGTGCACTCAGCTACAAATCCTTTCTTACAAAACTCTCTGCGCACTCAGCTACAGAGGTCATCCACACACACAGCTAGGACTTAACCTTAAACCCTAAAACATGCCTTATCTTCACATCAAATTATCATCATCATAACAACGACAACAACCCTAACTCCTTTACATGAGTGCCTATTTATATAGTGCACTATTACAATACTATGTGTTTAAACCATGGGCTTAAAAACCATGCGTTCAAACCATGGGTTAATTACAAAAAGAGGGGGTTCGACCCAACCCCGACACCCCTAACACTATTTTGAGTCGCAACTCCGCTTACAAGCTTCGCACCAAAACCACGGAGTTGCCAAAATTAAGGACCTTCAAGGTCCGTGCCCCAACACAAGATGAATGAGCTTATCTTGCTCTCTAATTAAGGAATCACAAAATGATTCAAGGCTAGGCTCTTGATAGCTAGTTGTAGTCAAGGATTCTTTCATGGAGTAGAATGTAGATACAAAAACAGAATATGCAGGTCTAAGTTTTGAAAGAATATGATAAATACATTGTTTGTCTTCTTTCTTAATCTTGCATTCGGCACATAATAGTCTAAGAGTTTTATACTTAGATAAATAGTCTTGAATGCATGAAAAATCATTTGGATTCAAGGAAAGCAACTCATTCTCAAGTTGATGACCTTGAATTTCATTGTATTTACCAAACACAGATTCCAACTTTTCCCAAGTGCGATTAGGTTCATCAATTTTAGATATGTGGAATCACAAATTAGTAGAGATTGACATCCCAATCAATCCACAAGCTTCATCACATTGATTTTCCCATTTAATTTTCTTATCATCATCAGTGGATTCTGTTTCTTTCCCTGAGGTTATCCTGAAAAGTCCCCTACTTCGTAGAACATACTCTATATGAGATTTCCACGAGAAATAGCTAGAACTTGTAAGTATAATATCACAAGGGGCAGTCATACTGTAAAATAATGGCTGAAATAACAGAAACTAACTATCTGGATGCAAAGAGCTCAAAAAAATATGCGGTTTTAAAAAAAATGGCACTTAAAGCTGATTCCTAATGATGAAGTTATGCCTGATCAAAGAAAATGTTGAAGAGGTCCCCAATAGTGACGTGGCAGATATTAACTTGACCAACTAAAAAAAAGAATCCCCCTCTTCCCAAGATCAACCTTTGACAATCACTTTTACAATAAAGTTGCTTTAAAATAGAAATTGCATGCACTGAAAAGTAGCTTGATAAGACTTGAACTCAAGACTTATCAAGGTGTAAAGCAACTTTGGACCAAGTGAGCTAAGTTTAAAAGGTATGTAAAAGTATGGAAAGAGGAAGGGTTTTTTTTTTTCCTTCACTCTTCTCTCTCATTTTCCGTGCTTGCTTTCTTTTCCTACAAATCACAAAAAAAATGAAAAACAAAAACAAAAAAACTTTTTCCACACAATGGGGTTAGATCTTGGTTAGCTTACCTGAAAAGTCTACGTTTTCAAGTTTCCTTGCTGTTTTTGATTTGCCGTGATCGCATAAGGTGCACGACAAAGAGCATACGTAGCCGAGAAGACAAGAAAAAAATTTCCCTTACTGTTTCTAATTCGCCGCGATCGCTTAAGGTGCATGGAAAATAGCATATGTAGTCAGGGAAAACAACAGTCTGAGATTAAAACATAAAACATCTAATAATAAACTGATAAAATATGAGATATTAAAAGAAAAACAAATCCATCACTGTAACATTATACCTTCAGATTTGCCGAAATGGGTGTTTCTGGAGCAAACGAAAATGGTTTTCGGTGAAATGAAAACTATTTCCCAATGGAAATGGTGCTCCGGACACAATGGAACAGCTCCCATAGGCCAAAAATGCACAAAAATCTAGAACCATAATCCCTTTCAAAGTTTCGGCAACACCGGTTCCAGATCTTGATCAAAACCGAAAGTGGCTCTTCATAAAAGCTCTGATACCATGTTCGGGTACACAGGGTACTCCCAAAAGACTTAACACCTTCAGCAACTGTGTCACACAAAAAGATCACAGATCAACACACTGATGTTTGTCACATGGTTAAAACCCTCGAGAGGGAAACAGTCCACGGCCCCAGCCAAATAGCTACTTGAAGAAATTTATTATGAAAAAGAAAGAAAGTTACATGAGCTTCTCATAATTGATCAACTAGCCAAGGACCCTCCATGCTCTTTAAATAGAGATCATAGACCAATCGGGTGTTAAGCCACGGATCAATGGTAGGTATGATTTAAGAGATCACTCTATGTCTAGGACATGGTAGGTATGGTAGGATCGTCGGATCACTCTATGTCTAGAACATATCGTGACCGTCAAATTATAATATTTACAAATGCATAGTAATGCATACTAAAGAAACACACTTTTACCTAACGGATATATTACACAAGTTGATATTAACTAACTCCTAAGTGTCTAAATATCCTAACAGGCCCCTCAACTGTAACGAACATAAAAATAAATATAATAATTAAATAATTAATGATAAACATAATTAATTATACTTAAGATGAAAGGACGTGACCTTTCATTCACAATTCCCAAGCCTTATTTAATACGAGGGTTATAAACCATTGTAATCATCTTATCTATCCTATCACCAATACAATACATTATTTATTATGGCTTATTCGATATTCCAAATATTTTGGTAATCTTTGTATGAGCAGATAATTATTCGCTTCATGTGGTATGAGAGCCAACCCTTTCTCGGGCTTGTGCTCATTCTAGCTTTTAGCCAAAATTTCAGATTTTATCTGAGTAATTTCAGAGTTTCTCCATACACTTGGTCTTTGACCTGTCTTGGCTTCTGGCCACTTTTATATTTCAAATTGACAAAAAAAATAAATCTTTGAAAAAATATCTGCCGCAAATCTGAAGAATATTGCTGCAAATTTGAAGATAAAAGTAAATAAATAAAATCAGTACTACATGGAGACTAAAAGAACGATCGTTTAAATCTCAAAAATACAATTAGAGGAAGATTACTCTACCGCAAGTTGAAGTTCTTGGCCTTGACTGCCATAATTGAATTTTGTGAAAGAAACTAATCCGCTATCATAGAAAAAGAAATAATATCAAATTTCATAATTTTTGTTGAAAAACAAAAAGTGGAATCACTGTTGCAAATTAAATCTTACCCAGCTCTCTCCACCATACCTAGCTCTGTCTTCCATCCGCATTCTCCACCATATTGTTCAACTTCTCCATGCACTGCCTTCCACCTTCATCAACATTTCCCCCCACTACACCCACGCTCCATCGTTGTTCCATTCCCTTCCCATATCCACCTCCACACCGACCACTCCTCCACCTCGCTGCGCCTCACTGCCAGCTCCCATGCACGTGGTCTCCTCCAACACATCCATTCCATCAACCATTCTACGCGTCAACCCTCCCTTCTCCACATCTTCACACCGCCATCCTTCACCTCCTCCACCCTTCGCCACACCTTCACCTCCTATTGTCCCTCCATCTGCCACCTCCCACCACCCCTCCATCCTCACACCGACCTACACAAAAAAAACACAACAAACAAAAATATTATAATATGATATAATATTTCAACAAAAAAAACAAAAAAATATTATTATAATATAATATTCAAATATATTATAATATATTATATTTAAAGTTTCCAAAAAGACTTATACTTTGATAACCCATTTTATTTTTAAAGTCAATTTCACTATTAATAAGAGGAAGATATCAAATAATTGAATAATATATACCTTGCATTTTAGTGGAAGGAAGGAAATAAAAGAAATACATGGAACATATTCTAAATTGGGTTTTTCAATCAAGTGCTATATATACATCATTTATTCAAGGAGCTTCCAAAGTATAGTTGGAGAGAGATATTGTATAGAGTGGAAAGTTATCATAAAAGTGAAACTGAAGAGTTGAGAAGGATTATTATATTTTAAAAAGGTATATATATATTTTTTCAAAAAAAATGGGTTATTTAACCTAACAAAGAAGACCAATTATTGTTGAAGAAATAGTCAAAGGAAAAAAAAATAAAAAAAATCGAAGACCATCATCATCTAGTGTGGAAGAAATCAGAGATCATGGAATCTAGTTTACGACTACAAATGGAGAAATTAGAAGCCAAGTTAAAATGTTATCAAAGAGACAATGAAGATTTATGGGACATAAATACGAAATCGGAAGTGTTGATTAAATTACATAAGATGCAAAAAGAGAGCAAGGAACAAAAAAAATTCGACCAGAAAAATCATATAGAAAATTTGTCTGCCCAAATTGAGAAATAAAAAAAAAAAATACGCTTGAAAAAAATCGGTAACGACAAATATGACGAACTGACACACATACAACAGAGATTAATAGATCAAGAATCAGTGATCGACCAGTATCGACAACAAATAAAAGTTCTTCAACAACAAAGTAGGAACTCTAAAAAAGAACACAAGATAGAGATCACAAAGAGTAATAAAACAATATCCCACAATTCTGAATAAATTTTTAGATTAAGAAATCATAACAAAACATTGATTACAAAAATAAAAAAATTGAAAAACAGTAGAAAGAGGGAACACTCCGTTGAATACCTCGAAGGAAAAATACTGGAAAAGCAAGAAGAAAACCAATGTCTAAATAATCGTAACCAGGAACTACAAAATCAAATCAAGGAGTTAGAAATTGAAAAAAAGTTGCAAGATGAAAGAATAAAAAATATTTAAAATCATAACAATCTATTGGAGAACCAAGAAACACAAATCCAGGAAAATGCATCCAAAAATCAAATCGAGGAAGTGAAGACATTCCTCGCCGCAGTCCAAAAGAAAGAAGAACAAATAACACCTACACCTTATCGACATCCTAATTATAATCATCATTTTGACCAATGACAGGGTAAAAATGAATATTCACTGAAGACTTATGTGGACATGTGAAAATATCGACATACTAAGCAACAATTGAGACGAATCGTCCCACAAAAAGATAGCAAAGCTCCAATAAAAATAGTTCTAGGATGGACCACAATAGATACGATGTGACAATTCTCTTGGGGAATCTGTAATTCATATCGGTTCATCTCCTCAAAAGTTGCAAATACAAAGGTAAAAAATTCCAAGACGACAGATTAAAGTAAACCGGACATTAATGTCAATACATCTTTGAGGACAAAGATTTCCTTAAGGGGAGGGCAATGTAACGAACATAAAATAAATATAATAATTAAATAATTAATAATAAACACAATTAATTATACTTAAGATGAAAGGGCGTGACCTTTCGTTCACAATTCCCAAGCCTTATTTGATAGGTGGGTTATCAACCATTGTAATCATCTTATCTATCCTATCACCAACACAATACATTATTGATTATGGCTTATTTGATATTCCAAATATTTTGGTAATCTTTGTATGAGCGGATTATTATTCGCTTCATCAACTTACAAATTGCAAGATTTACAAGGACAAGAAGAAAGTCTTCCTATAAACGGCCTTGTTCTCAAATAGTATTTTACGTAAGAGTTTGGAGCACTTTTGTACATAAATAAAACTTTTCTTTTCTTTTCTTGCTTTTCGCTAGTTTGTTTTTCTTTTCTGATTTGCTTTGATCCATATTTTTGCTTGTTGTTTTCTTATCACAAACAAGCTCAATATTTGACTCTTGGGAATATAAGAATCTAAATAATATCGAAGATGTTTGAAAGTCACGAATTGCTTATGGGAAGGCATGTGTGGTAAAATTTGATCAAATATGAGATTCTTTAATTATTGTCAGATTATAGAAAGGGAAGCTAGCTTCAAGTCCACATTGGAGTCATTATAAACCCTGTAAAATAACTAAGACTAATGAGGCTTAGAGTACTGTATTGGGGCTCCATCCATTCTCACACTAATATCTATCTCAGGAATCCTACCATGATAGACCCATGGAAAGGAAATAGGCCTGAAAAATGTATGGCATTCAAAATAATCCCATGCTATAAATCAAAATCCAAAAGTCTTGTAATAAAGAGTCAAAGTTCCCAAATATATAGTCTCCATCAAAGAAACGATGGTGAAGGAATAAACCATGAGGTCAAAAGGTTTCTTAAACAACAAATATCAAAAGGTTCTTCTCCATCTGTGATCCTGATGAGTAAACAAATTTATCGCTCACACAAAAAGACATTAAGGATGGAAGAACCCATACCAAATCTCAAAGAAAAAAAATCAATCAAGGAAGACTCAAAAGAAAAATGCCATTAAAAAGCAAAGCATCAAAAGAATGTTGATAGCATGGGAATGAGGAACAAACAGATACATCTTTCTAACTCGATTACGATCCTGTGGAGTCATATCTAGTGGAAACCAAAAGAAAGAGGTAAAATGAATTTCATATTTTGGCCCCAGGAGAGTTATCAAGACTTCTAAGTTTTGGTTACCCTACTCCCAAAGGATGACATGAAATGTGATGCATGAAAGTTATGTCCTTGGGTAAGTCTAGTTTTTTTAAAGAATCTCGTGGAATACATTGGAGGAATTGTTGTATATTCAAAATCTAGTACCATTTAGCAGTCTTGTTTTCCCAGAGATAGATTTGTCAGAGATCTGTGTTCACCAGCTAGTCACCAATTGTTGCTGCTGCAACTACTTCCCCAAAATATTTGGTAGGTTGGGGCCCCTCCTTATAATTTTGTTTGAAATAATACTTAAAATAGTTTTTTACTCAAGGAATTCCATCTTCCACACTTAGTTTTTTCTAAAAGTTTGAACAAAAGAAGTTTTGGCTAAGTAAAAATTACTTTTTCCCTTCGACATATCGGACCAACTTGGACAGTTTATCCGATGTGTCATACTAACTCGGCCAATTGCTTCGAAACGATTGCTTGGATAAAAAGGAATGTTTTTTCATTCATTGTTTCGGTATAACTCAAATAAACTTGTCGACACTATCGGAAGTGACTCTCAAATCGACACCGAAATGATCAGAGGATTTTGGTAAGTGTTTTCGATGTTAAAGGTTGCAGAGTTTTAGAGAAACTCACAAATTTTCGATGATATGATCCCATTAAAAGTGAAATGGCCGATAGGTTGAGCGTCAGCAAAGCCAATCCAAAGAATCTGACAAGTTATCGCAGAGACGGTCAAAATGGACTTAGTTTTCTGCCAAAACAATCAGACTCAACTCACAAAGCGTCACCGATATCATTGGAGGTTTTCAGAGAGTATCGTCGACATTGTCGTCGTTACTTCTCTTTTCATAGAGATCGATAGTGATTCACGCCAAACGACATTTTCACCACCACTTTCTTTAATTTTCCAACCGCCACATTTAGTGATCCAACAACTGCATTAATGACCTATTGTTCATTTTTCTATATAAGCGGGTGAGTTTATTTAGTTTTTTATCCCATGAAACATCGTTTCTCAAAGCAGCCAGTCGAGGAAAGACATTTGGAGCCATTACATCCAGCCAAGCCCGTAGCTATTCAACACTTGATAGGTAGGCACCTCATTTTTGGACTCTTTTGGTTTTTCTTTTATAAGAGTAAAGCTTTTTGTATCGATGACGTGGTAAATGTACTGTAGTTTTTCCAATTAGAGTATGTTCCACATTTTTCTATCCATTTTTAACCTTCATAGCTGGTATAATTTTGTCTGAAGTGTCGTTTTCATAGTTCAAGTTAAAGTTTTTTCGATTTGCGTGGGCTAAAAGTCAGTATGATTGATTTTTTTAAGTCGATCTTGGCCTCATGGTTGATTTTGTGCCATAGCTGGTAGAAAGAAAAATGCTTTACAACGTAGGGTTTTGTCTATACCGGTTGGTGTTTTAGTCCATCCTTCATGGATATTTCTCTCATGGTTGTGCTCTTTTCCTCTTGGTTAACTCACTGGGATATTGATTCCTCTTTTGATTTTCTTAGGAAGGAGTCATACCTAAGCTGGTTTATCAAAGCTCCAGCATGCTCCATTTTTATGAACTTTTTAGACCCTGTAGACTCAAAGAGGACAAAGACTACTAGGAATGGATTAAACCAAATGCTTCGCTTCTTGTACAAGTCCCCATCAATATAGTATATGCAATAAAAAGGGCGATCTTCAGTTTCTTACTACGTAATTCAATTGGATAATCAATATTTACGAGGATAGATGGAAAGGGGAAGAAATGGCAGGAAGGCGAGGTTTAAGGAATTATATAAACACACTACCCTATAAATCCACCATACCCAATAGAGGGACGACGAAGGATAAGAAAGACCCAATATCCATACACAATGGAGGATAAGTATGCAACACTGAATACACATTGAGGAGTTTGACCCTAGACGCTAGACCCTATAACACTTCAAAACCTTAGAATGGCGCTACCTCGACCGATGCATGCAATGATGATGCGTTACTTACAACGCACCTGAGGACCATCGTCATGACATATAAAATTTTGTTCGGTTTTACTTGATACAAATAGAGGATTACAACTTTTTCAAAGATTCAAGATTCCACCTTCTAAAAGCTTAAGATGAGTCATTGCAGTGATACAATTCACTCACCTAGATCTATTCGCGTACCTTCACCTTTAAGTAAAGTCATGAGTAGAAGCCTCTTTTCCTCGACAAGTCTAAAGTTAATCAATAAAAGGGTTGGGAATTGTTGGCAGAGGTTTTGGGATAAGGTAGTTGCGCAACATTGTGGATGTTGCGCAAGCTCAAAGACACCGCGCAAGTGGAAGGTGGCTAACAAGTCAAAGATTAGAATATTTTATGTATTTTGGGTCATGTTTTGTAGTTTTGACCAAATTTTGAGGATATTAGTCATTATTTTGTAGAATCAGTTAAGAAGCAGTTAGGAAGTTGTCTAAGTGGACCATGAATGTAAAGGAACAAACTTATAAGTAGATGTAGAATTACAAATGTTAGAGACAACTGACACTTTTTGGATCACTCTTAGTATGATTGTGTGCTTTGTGAATGATTTGAGATCTATTGATCTGTGAACTATTTTGGAGAATCTGTGATTTTATGTGGGAGTTAATATGACATGACGAAAGTTGAGAAGAACAATCGTTTCCTTTTCTGTTTTCCTGTTTTACTGTTTTCTGTGACCCAATTATGAATGCAATGTGTATCTGTGACATGGATCTATAAATGATGCGATGTTTTTTTGCTTTAAATGATGTTATTTTGTTGGATCTATTTTTGCATCAATGTTTTACTGTAGTTCTAGAATAATAATGGGATCTGTTGAATGATAATGAGATTCTGTCAATTCCTAAGTTGAATGATTAGATCAGTTGAATGATGTTGCACTAAGTTAATAAGTATATGCACATTGTCCTCATTCTTTCTATGGAAACTTGGTTTCGGCAGGTCTCCCTCGAATATCTCGAGTGAGCCTTCATCCACTCTGTGGGTGTTGCCGAACAGGGTAAAACCTGTCTGGGCCGATGCCTAGGGATATCATGGTGGTTTGGGTGTCAATAGAGTGGGAACCCCTGTCGACTAGTCTTGTTAGCTGAGTTAGTGTCAACACCAGTTGATCATATTACAAGGTCTGTGGAGCTGAAGGAGTTGCAAAATCCCGTCGGGAAGGTAAGGGAAAGACAACAGAGGCATTGTGACCAGTTAGATGAGTTCCAAGATATTGGAGTTCAACTCTTGATTAAGGCAATTGCTGTGCCGTAGGCTGCAAATGAAGGAAAAAAATGAGGTCACTGAGAATATGGTGGAGCACCCATTGGCACACGACTTGACAGGAACTCAGGATATTGCTGAGAAGGTTAAAGAATAGGTAAAGGCGATTACTTAGCAGTACGATGAATTCCAACAAAAGATCAGTGAGTACTCCATGTCCAACTGATGTGGCTCGAGGGAGAGCAACAAGATTATGTTGGGGTCCTGTTGGCAGGGGTTTTGGGATAAGGTGGTTGCGTAACATTGCAGATGTTGTGCAAGATCAAATATACCGCGCAATTGGAAGATGGCGCGCAAGTTGAAGATTAGAATATTTTATGTATTTTGGGTCATGTTTTGTAGTTTTGACCACATTTTGTGGATATTGGTCATTATTTTGTAGAATCAGTTAAGAAGTAGTTAGGAATTTGTCTAATTCGACATGAATGTAAAGCTGCAAACCTATATGTAGATGTAGAATTTAAAATGTTAGAGACACTTAACACTTTTTGGATCACTCTTGGTATGATTGTGTGCTTTGCGCATGATTTGAGATCTATTGATATGTGAACTATTTTAGAGAATCTTTGATTTTGTGTGGGAGTTAATATGACATGAAGGAAGTTGAGAAGATTGTGTCCTTTTATGTTTTCCTGTATTACTGTCTTCTGCGACCCAATTATGAATGCAATGTGTATTTGTGACATGGATTTGTAAATGATGTGATGTTTCCTTGCTTTAAATGATGTTATTCTGTTGGATCTATTTGCACATCAATGTTTTGCTGCAGTTCTGGAATAATAATGCGATTTGTTGAATGATAATGAGATTCTGTCAATGCCTGAGTTGAATGATTAGATCAGTTGAATGATGTTGTGCTAATTTAATAAGTATATGCACATTATCCTCCTTCATTTTGCGAAAAATTGGTTTTGTTAGCTCTCCCTCGAACATCTCAGGTGATACTTCATCTACTCTGCGGGTGTTGTCAGACGGGGTAAAACCTGTTTGGGCCAGTGCTCAGGGAGATCGTGGTGGTTTGGGTGTCGATAGAGTGGGAACCTGTGTCAATTGGTTTTGTTGGATGAGTTAGTGTCAACAAGAATTGATATTGTGACCTTCATCAAGGGGACCGAAAAAACTTATATTATAGGCTTCTTAACAGTGTTACAGAGCTCAAATTGATCTTTACTTCTCAATGCTGTACTCTCCACCTTCATTAACATGTATAAGAATAAAAAAACATTAATAAACTTACAAGTGAAAATGCATGATAGAACAGATAATACGGTGCTTATTTACAACATTGTTTTGGAAAATTATTGTTGTTTTAAAATGAAAAAGGAGAATTGTAGGGGCTTCCTCGAGACTTTTGATATAGGATGGCAATGTTGATGAAATTCTCATAATGAAAACATGGACTTGCAGTGGCCCCACATATTGTCATTGATGCCACAAAGTCCCACATACAGTGCCTTGGACCCCTTACAAAGTGGGTTTGAGATTTGGACCCCTTACAGAGTGGGTTTGTGCCTTGAAGCACCTTTACCCAGTTGATAAGGTCCTTGTACCCACAAGGATGGATATTGGAGCCACTACCTTGTTAAAGATGTTGAAGACCTTGCTGATGGTGCTGAAGACCCTAGAGATGGTCCTGAAACCTTCATGGGTGATGGATAACCCCTAGATGGGTTGGAGAAGCATTAGTGACCCATTCTGTGTTCATTCATGCTCTAATGGTATCGTAGCACCCCATGAGAAGACCCAACTACCCCACAGATTATGGCATGATGGATCTTGACCCTTGAGGGTATCCTAGTGTGGTTGAGGTGGTTGAAGAAGTCGATGAATCCTATTTCTTGTTGACGAATATTTTATGAAGCACTTGGGCCCACACTTGATGGTGTAATGACCTTGCAACCCTTATTGGGGTCATGGAGCACTTATATGATGATGATGACCTTATATGATCCTTGACAGGCTATCGAACCTCTGGTATGATGAAGAAGCTCATGGAACCCCTAATGAAGACCCTGATACTGTTGCAAAGGTCATGGAGCCCACTACTTTCACTTGACATGGTTAGATGGCATGATGATGTGGTCTTTGGTGACTTAATGAATTCATGGAACCTTGTGAAGACCTTGATGCCCATTGCTTGCACTTGACATGGTTAAGGCACCCACACACATATTGGCTTGATGATGGTCCATTTAGTGAGAAGATTGAAGCCCATGATGGAATATTGCACATGGCATGCAATTAAAATCCCTAGCGGCTTGATGCAACCCTATGAAGATATGGAGGACACACTCCCATGAATTTTAAATGATGTGGTTGACTTTGAAGGATGTTTTAAAATAAAAAATAATAAAAATACAGAATGTTGACCATTGAGGTGGTAATAAAAATAATAAAAAAACATAAGGCTGACCATTGAAGTGGTAAGAAGTTTTAAATACTTGGTAATACATATGGCTTATGTGGTGGACACCCTATTATATGGAAAATAAAATACATGCAATTCTTTGGTAAGGTTTGACCATTGAAGTGGTAAGAAGTTTGAAGTCCTTGGTCATACATATGGCTTATGTGGTGGACACCCTATTATATGGGAAAGAAAATACATGCAATTCTTTGGTAAGGTTTTACCATTGAAGTGGTAAGAATTTTGTGTGACAATTAAAAGTCAAATTAAAAATTCAAATTACAATTTTTAATTAAAAATTAAAATTCTTACCACTCTTACCTTTCAAGACAAGTCGTCCAACATGAAACATGTCAAATTTAATGTGTATATAAAGACATAAAAAAATCAACGAGGCAATTAGAGAAGTGAATTCGTGGAGATTGTTCTGAGGTTTTTTCGCAGCAGCAGAGGAGTAGTTCGTTTTTACAGAGGAATTTTTGGGCATCTTCACTAAAATTAGCATAACTTTCTCATATGGAATAAGAATTACAAAATTCTTAGCTCGTTGGAAATCTTGTTACAAGGGCTATGTGATGACATGATATAGAGTTTATTTTGGATTTTCTATTATTTCTTCATTTTTTGAACTCCAGAAAGGTATGGTTCATGTTTCATGGTTTCTCTTGTAATGACACATGTCTCTCATGGATAGAGTTCATATTTGATATTAGTATGTGAGCCTATATATTGATATATATATTTGGAGTCATTATGAGGTTATGTTGATGATGTTGCATACCTTTATTCTATGATATGATACACTTTATGATGATAATGCATGTGATAATGATGTACACACTCTATGATGTTGATGCACTCCTATACAATACGATGTACATGCATACCATAGTGTGATGATGCTCTCCTAATCACTATGATGTATAATTGATGTTGATGACGCATACACGGTGCACACTAAGATGATGATGATGCATATATAATGATGAGGATGTATACCATATGATGATGATGCATACCTATGATGATGATGCATGCCTTATGTTCAGTGAAAGTAGAGCATAATTACTTATTTAGTAATTGTGTATGATGGGGTGTACAATGATGTGCATCAGCAGTGTATGGTAGTGAAAGGACCTATTAGTTTATAGTGATCACTAAACAGATCAAAAATAGTGATGAGCAACAGATATGAGCATCAGAGATGAGTAGTAGTGATGAGAAACAGTGATGAGAAACATAGATGAGTAGCAAGGATGAGCAACCATGATGAGAAGCAGAGATTAGCAGAAGTGATGAGTAGATTTACTAGCAGAGTGATGAGAATATATTTATATGCAGAGTAGAGCTTGGTTGTGAAGTAGAGCCATATGATTGCTTGTGAGCATAATCTTGCACTCAAGGATTGGACTCCTCAAACCCTTCTTAGTTGGAGCTAAGAAAACCAGGCTGCGTCCTGTTATGAGAGTTGGTGCTCTTCTCATCAGTTGGTGCTGATTGTAATCGAGAATATTTTTTTCTTCCATTTCCAATAAATAAATATCAAAATTACATATATTTTTGTGTCTTGTTTGATGTGATGTGGTGATTATGACTAGTGATGAATTTTACTATGCAATTGATGACATAATGATTGATATGCTCTGATTGATTAAAAGAGGGTGAAATATTATAATTGCTCTCACACTGATTCACCCCCCTCTCAGTGTGGCCATTGTGTCCAACAGGAAACAAGTTTATGGTTTACACAACACCATACACATATATGATGATAGGTTTTCTATTGAACTTTGTAACTGCATGGTTTTTTTACAACATGAGTTCATTAAATGATCAAGCGACTTTGAATCGAACACTTCTCTCCATTCTATAGAAATGCATTTGGAATGACTAGCAATGGATATGTAACTATGGTTTTCCTCCCAATTCCAATACTGGAAAATGATTGCATTTTTTAGGTACAATGTAGGTTTTTCTGAGCTCGATTATACACATCTTAGTTTTTCTCAATATAGGATACCTTAGTACAATGATGCATGTTTCTTGGTATTGATCTCTTTGGTTATTCAAAACAACTCAATAGAGGAAATTTCGATTTAAAATGGGCCTTCCAAAAATAATATGAATTCCATGTCATAATGTATTATCCAATCGGAATGATTTAAAATGAAAAAAGGGAGCACCTCTTAAACAATTTTTTAATATAAATTTGGGGATAGGTATCATAAAAAAAAACTACTTTTTTTGTTTGTATTTTCGACATATCTCCCTGTGTTTTTACTCAAATTTCGATTGGGAGAGCTTGTTGGATGTGGAATTAAATTTTTCATCCAACGAGTACCCACTTGGCATAATTTGGATGGGCCCCGCTACCCCAAAAACAAGAAATACCTGAAAAATGTGATGATGATATCATCACATTTTTTCAGATATTTCTTGTTTTTGGGGTAGAGGGGCCCATCCAAAGTATGTCGAGTGGGTACTCATTGGATGCGGAATATAATACCGTATCCAACGAGCTCTCTTGATTGAAATTTGAGTAAAAACACAGGGAGATATGTTGAAAATACGAACAAAAAAGTAGTTTTTTTCTTTTCTTCTTGCAAAATTAATAAATAATATTTTATTAATTTTCCTTAGGAGGCCCATTTTGAGTTGAAATTTCCTCTAATGATTGTATTACTAAATCACTTCTAACTATGCTAATGTCCGTATATCATAGGTTCTATATTCACCAAGCAGGATTACCTTATTGAGAACAAATTTTAAAACAACGAATTCACACAATGCCTAAGAAAGGTAGTAAGAAGAATGTGAAGTAAAGTGAGGCAGACTCAGATGTGGAAATCATCTCGAGCACCAGGATGGAAACTAAATTTGAATATACCAATTCTATCATAGGAATTTCTCCATAATTCAAATGAGGAGAACTCTATCATATGATTAGAGATCAAAACATCCTGAACCCTGGTCTAGAACCGATGATCATATACAAAAACATAAGAAAGTCAGGCATCGCTAAATCCACTATGCTCCCAGATCTCTTTTGTTTCTTAGAGGTTATTGGGTGGATTATTCCCCAAATGATTCCCACCTCCAGGATTATCTCTGATGTTAAAGGGGAGGAGTTTGCTTCATTTACTCCATCCTACATAACATTGGCCTACAAGTAACCTCCTGTGCAGGTCATGATGAATAATGATTGGATCAAAGAGATAAATATTGATCCCTTGGAATATGCCAAGAGAATGGTACTGTCAGGGAAACAACTACACTAGAAATAAAGTGGGGAGTATGATTTCCAATGCATACAGACCCCATTCAGAATCATAGCCTTGTTGCTAAACATAATTTTTGGCTGAGCCGATGGAACCGTGTATAAATTGAAATGGGTTCCTCTAATATAATATATAGCCTTTGAAGGCATGCTTTTTAATTGGGTGGACATCATATCAGATAGACTGTCATATTGTGTAGCAGTCGCACAGGGTGGTATGACCTAGGAGAGGGTTGAGTTTTACATGTCATCCTACCTTATTCATTGCATTTTGTGCAAGCACCTATTTTCTAAGATGGGGTATGTTTGAACCCATACCGAGGCTCTAGTTTATGTTTCTTATCACATTCTCTAGGCCCATAGGTATGCAGGATATTACAAACTCATTTGTGAATAATTTATGATGCCTCTTTACAAGATAATTTTCCTCAAAGAATCAAAATACCTATTCGACAACGCAATGGAGGTTATAAGTGGGTATGGATATTACTATTTCTCGTAGGAAGGCATGTACCTTAGAATGTATGGATTTTCTAGGGCTCCATCCCTTCTACCAAAGTACGCCACAGACTATGTAGTCCATAAATAGGTTGTAAGGAAAGTGTTCTTAAATGGGGTCGGCAACTTCCTGCATGACATGAAGAAGACAACATTTCCCCCACTTCCTTTCTACATATGAGGATACAAATTATCGAAGGTAAAAGGTGTTGATGATTTTGTGAAAGAGTTGGAGGATTTTCATTTTGGGGAATTTTTTTTTCAAAAAAATGATAGCAGAGGAAAGATCGCAAAGCATTGGGCGGCCGTAAAAATACATTATGAATACTCAGATTTCTTCAACAGGGACGAAGAGGTATTCAGAAAGGCTAACAATATGACTGAGTTAGGAAAGCACTTTACAAAGAAGAGTTTCATAGGAAAAGGCAAAGATGACAACACTACTATGGAAATGAATCTGCAAAGATAGAAAGAAGAGGCCTTAAGATTGCAACAGGTAGAGACAAAGAAAAGGAAAAGGGAAGAAGTGGAGAAAAGGCAAGCAGAAGAAACCCATAGGCAGCAAGAAGAGGAATATTAAAGAAATAACATGAAGAAAGATCACAAAATAAGAGCCAAGGAAGCGACTAAAGAACTAAGAAGAAAAGAAGAAGAGGACAGGATCAGGGAATCTTTGGATCAGGAGACAACCCAGAATGACCCAATGGACCTAGAACCTCCTACTTCATCAAGTGGAAGAATCACAGGAGGTCACATTTATTTTATAGATCTCGGGATCACTTCATTTACCCCATCTAAGCAGCACACGATTGCTCTCTTAGATACCATCATTTTTTATAAATCAAGGAAGACCATCACAAGAAGGTTAGAAAAAATGTTAAATATGGGAACACAAGTTGACCTAGTCACCTTCATTGAAATAAATATAATGGAGGGTACACACAAGGACCATAAATTCATGGCCTTTGTAAACATAGCAGCTGCACATGCTACCGCTGACAATGTCTCTCAGTTGATGGACGAAGTGGAATGCAATAAAGAAAAAATTCTTAAGCTCAAAGATAATCTGGTTAAGACATGAGGAGAGGGTAGAGATTTAAAAATGAAGTATGATTCCATCCTCTCTGATAAAGAAAGGATACTAAGTGAATACCATATTATTGAGATGGATAAGTATGCATTAAATGTGTAGCGAGTAATCATGGAGGGAGAAAATAAAAAATTCAAAGTTTGAATCTCCCAACTGGAGTCAAGAGATTCCATGAAAAACCAACAGATTGAAGAGTTGGAAACTCAGGAAGAAGAGTTTGTAAAGAATAAGGAATCTATCGAGAGTCAACTAAAGTTGTTTAAGGAGAAAAAGTAATACATCACTCCTTTCTGTGAGCGAGCTTGCAACATTCGAAATAAAATACATCAGGCTCACATAACTCTTACAGATGAGATCTACAAAGTCAGATTGATAATGAAAAGGCTAAGAGTGATGGCGGATGAAACACTAGAGTTCAAAAAAGGGATGATGGAAGTCATTGAAAAGGTCAAAATCCAGTTGACATGAATGGAAGCTGGTTTAGAAGTACCTAAACGTCTTCCCCAAAAGACAACAAATGGCCTAAAATCAGAAGCAACACTTATGGAGTTCTGTAGGAAAGTCGCGCAGAGGTTGAGCAACAAGATTGCTAATACCGTTGAAAAATGTGAGGCATTTTAAAAAAAGATACAACAAGTCCATGAAAAATTCTAGATTCCTTTGGTTCCAAAGATCACTGAGGTTCCAGGAAAAGACTAACACGTGGCACATTTGCAGTACATATTACAAGAGCGCGTAGAATACATAAGGAAGATATAATCTTTCAATGAAGAATACATTAACCATTTTGTTAGGAAGAATTCTGTCAACATTTACTTCTTAGAAGGCATGTGCAATACCGCAACAAAATAAGTGACACTCATAGAGACACAAATGTCAGCACATGAGGTGACTATGCAGGTACTAGAGCTAATAAAGTACAAAACTATTGTAGAAGAGGACAACGCATGGGAAGCGTATGTTTCCAGCTTGGCAGGACCCACTTGAATTTTTTGTCTTTTATAGAATTTTTGGCATTTTCCTAATGTAAATCACTAGAAGACAAATTTTGGAATCCCTATGGTAAGGGTAAGCGCAAGGTCACTAAATGACGAATTATAATTGTAATATAAATAGAGATACAAAGTAGATAGAAGGGGACTTTTGCTAGCACAAAGAAGGGCTGGACTATTTTGTAAGAGAACTAAATTTTCTGCTAATAAAGAAGGACTTATTTGCTGGGAAAGTCCTACATAGAATTTTTCTTGGGATGTGTGGAATTACTTCTTCTTGTTTTCCGTACAACTTTGATATCGTTCTAACTTCTCTGAATTAGTTCTTTGTTATGAATGATTTTGTCTTCTATGTAAATGTTTGTGTATGAAATGAGTAATGAATGGTTTATTATATCATAGCTTTATTTGCTACTATTTCTGTTGTGAATATGCATATGAAATTGAACAACTATCTGTGAGATTGGTATGAATAGTTACAGTACATTTCTCTAATTTTAAATCTTCTCCCTACTGGGATAGAGTAAACTAGAATATGATAGATTAGTTTAGTCTTAGATTTAAAAGATAATTGAGAAGGAAGGAACAATAAGACGAGAGGTAAGAACCTACGCATCACTAGTGAGGTTTTTGTTTATCAGTTACATGCATTTAGGTTAGGAATTTTCATTTCATCTTTTATTTCAAGAAAACAACATAAATGGTGAATTGGGCCATAACTGATAAAACATTACGACACATTAATATACGGTATCTGGACCGTTAATCGGATGGATTCCCCATACCAAACGGTGGACAATCTAATTGGGATTGATTACCGCGGAGAATCCCTACTGTTGGTACTTGGAAATTTTCCATGCATCAACATGATGCTTCTAAAAAGTTCTAAAATTTGACAAGATATATAGGTAATGAGCCCTAATAAAAAGGAAAAATTGTACTATGTAAATAGAAAGTGAGAAAATATTTTTCACCTCTCTAAGATAAATCCTTTGAAATTATCGAGGAAATTTCTAAGTTGTAAAACTAAAGAAAACAATACCATTCCATTGAGTGACTATAATTCCCACCTTAAAAGGATTTATGAATCCCCTAATGTCATAGACACCATTCAAACACTTTCTATAGAGGAATATGTTTTTATCTTTAACATACATAGAGTTTTGGGTTAAACAACTCACAAAAGATAAATATAAGGACCTCAAAGGATACCAATAAAAAATACTAAAAATTGGTAGGGTTATCCTCATTCCTTGCATGCACAAGCTCTTCAATTTAACAGTAAAGCAAGGTTTCAATAAACCCTAGGTAGAAATCCTTATTGTTCCTATTTTTAAAAGTAGAGATAAAAGTGATCCATCTAATTATAGCAAAATTATGATTAGGAATATTTTATCCAAGTTAAATGGAATTATTTAGGAAAATAAGATCAACATATCGCTAGAAATTCATGGCAAAAGAGCTAAAGGTCGAGAAAGTTTTAGAATCATCATTAACTTTGGAACACATTGTTATGCTTAGGACCATTGCTAAGGACTGTTGTAATAATAAAAACAATGTTTTTTGTTTCTCTGTTGACTTTAGAAAGTATTTGACACAATGCCCATAACTAAAATTTGGAATTGATTAGAAGAGCTAAATGTTCCTTTTTAGTTGAGAGTTGTTGTGATTAGGTTTTATAAGAACTTTATTTCCAAGTTTAGGAAATTGAGGATTGCTTAGAAGAAATTACACTACAAGGAAAAGCCCCTGTAGTGGAGGTTATAACATAGGTTTTTAGTGTTACAAGATTGACAAAAATTGTCAAAAAAATATCCGTTGCAACCTCCGCTAATGGTAGTAGATGTTCTTAACATCTTATGTTATTACATATATATCTTATAACGAAAAAATCCTAGTGGCTAGAGGTTTTGGTGGATGTCTTTTTACTAGTGCGCTTTTATGAAAAACAACGCATCGATGTGGATATCCCACAAACACACCAGTGATCAAATATATAAACAATATGCATTGATGCACTCAAATAGATCATGCACTAGAAAGCACCAAATTTGTATGATGCACCGAGGCTTACATATGGATGCTATGCACTGGTGCTTACAAACAACATAAACACTGGGTGGATATTATGTGTCATACACACTGAAAGTTGTCAATATCTTTATTCTTTAATGGTGTAGTCTCTTTATGATACCACACCAGTTCCTTTCATCATGATACACACTAGTGCCCACAAACTATTAAAATATATCGATGCAGTTAAACAATGTAAATGCATTGGACTGATTAATTGCAAAAAATAGTATCAATGCATAAAAGCTCTAAAAACTCCCATTGCGTATAAACAATTAAAAAGCACCAATGCAATTAACTAACAAGAAGGAACTAGTAAATTCTTTTGAGAAGTGGATTTTTTTTTTAATTTAACGATGCACTTAATTTACAATGTAGTACTGAGGGGTATATCTACACACATGATGTGTATAATCCATACAACCACACGAGTGCAACTTATATCACCAAAAGCACCAAAAATAATTCTTTAAATAATGAATATTGAAGTTGCATATAT
>LPNX010388543.1:755631-858424 GCA_001517045.1 Pseudotsuga menziesii
ATCTACTATAACATTTAATCATCCATACATTTAATTACCAATGTACCATTTCACAATAACATTGGAGAATGCAATATTATAAAAGGTTTATTTTATTATATATCAATATGAGGGCCTTTGTCATACAAAATAAGACAACATAGAGTCAACGATAATCAAAATGTCAACATCCATGTAATTGTTACAGTTATTGATAACCCATTGTCTTTCAATTCGGACACAGTGTCCAGTAAACTATACAAAATGTCTTATTTTCATAGACAATTATTTCAAAATATACATTAACTTTCATTAACATAAAAAATAAATATGGATCATCATTCTTTGCCAAAACTGTTATTATCAGTTGTCGATCCACTTGCATCAATAAGATGATTTGGTCGAATATTTTGTTGATTGTCTCGATTCTTTTTCCTATTCTTTAGCTTCCATCTAAAAACATAATAATACATCGTACTGAGTGTATCTACATTACTTGGAATAATGAAAAATAAAATAGATAATATACATGAATGTAAATTGAAAAGTGACATACCATATAAATAATTGAGTCATGAATGATACAAATTCTTGAAAACCAAATCTCATGCCTTCTATTGACAATTCATATGTTGTCTCCACTCCATACTTTGTTTCCTACAAGTTTTATAGTCCAACATAAATCATAAATTTAATATAAATAATTTTTTTTTTGTTTCTTATTAATTATACGATGAGAGAATAAAACGACATAGATATAACTTATAAATTCCATAACGAATTTTTGATACGCCAACATATATCCACAACTCTTGCTTAAACTAATTTCAATCAATTCTTATGATGGATCTTTTTTGTATTTTAACACTTGTTTCAAGACATCTAAGGATGGTTAGTGAAAACAAAAAAAAATAAATATAAAGATTGCAACCACAATGAAATCTTAATTTCTTATAAGGGAATCACAAATAGTCACAAAATTTGTTATCAACCCTTTTTTTCTTTGTCATCCTATCTTGTGTGCTAAATGTGTTTCATTTTGTTTTCCTTTCTACAAAAAAACAATTGAAAATTAATATTTAATGTTGAATTAACTAATGAGATGTACATAATCTAAAAAATCAATGATTTCATACATTTGAAGCACATTGTTGTTGAGATAGCTCCTTCAATGATACAATTATGTCCATTTTCTTTACCATCTCCTTGTACACTTTTTTGGAAATCCCTATGGGAACATTTTTCATATCACCTCGTTCATCCCTTGGGATTCCCATAATATTCCTGGAAATGTAAAATGACATTAAACTATTTTTTTGTTGATATGAAAAAAAATAGTAGAATTAAAATTATTAAAGGAATGATGCTTTGTAGTAGCTATAGATGCATATTCTACATAAACATGTTTAGGATTATTAATTTTTGAATGATTCTTTTTTGTTTTTTTATGGTTTTTCTATTTTGAGTCTGATAGGTCTCATTGACCATTCCTCTAGAAACGCCTCTTGTAGTTTGCATATGATCTGATTCCTTAAATCATTTGATTGATTTCTATATTGTAAGTGAAAAGTACATCCATATTTTCTTTCCACTATATCCTTCATGGTACTATAAAATTATTTCCCCTTTCTATTAACTTCCAACACTGCAAATGTGTTAAGGACCAATCTATCATCATTTGCATCTTCCATAAAAAAAAATTCTAATAATGACAGTCAGATTTGTTGCTGTCAATCCATGCATAACATTCAACATATGTGAATTAGATTATTTGAAACATATTAGTGAATATTAGTAATTATAATATTACTTAAATTTGAATAAATAATTCATATTGACTTATTTTTTATTCACCTTATTCATCCCTCTACAACTTTTCCATCAACATTTTACGCTCTTCTAGACTTATATTGGGAATAACATTATCAAGCTTCCTCTTTTTTTGGCTCTATATGTCACACATTAACCAATACATCTTAGCTAAATTTACAAATAATTCAAACAAATTAATTTAAATATAGAAATTAAAAACCACTTACCTTCTTCGTAATTTTGGATGTGCTCCCATCATGTTGACTAAAATTATTGTTCTTTGAACTCATACCATGAATTTTCTATAAATAAACAACCTAGAACATGAAATACATAATCTATTAATACATTTCACAAATAAATTACACGCTTGAAAATAGAAAACATTTATGATATCGGTGCCCTTAGATTCATAAAACATAATGGTGTGTTTTATACCAAAACCCACCAATGCGTTATATAGATATAGGGGCACTATAAATGAAAAAAATTATTTAGCAATTCAGGATAATAAAAAAGTTGTGTTCCTTCCATTATCATTGCATTATTATTATAAATGCACCGATGTGTTAATGCGAGACTGTCGCACCGAGAACCGATAAATTATTTTCCGCTTTTTTGAAAATAAAACATACGATCATGCATGTCACATCCTATGTGTTCTTAACAAAAATGCAACAGTGCGTTACAGATATATAAATGCACCAAACCCACACACACATTTTTTTATTGAAAACATAAACTTGAGAGGATCGACATGGTTACAGATTCCACCCAAGAAGTGGCCCCATCTCACCCTATGCTTTCTATATATAATAAAAAAATCATCAAATCTAACATCCTTAAAAGGAAAAACCGTAATTGTATAACAATAGAGGGGTTTAAACCCTAATGTAAAATTTTGTAGCCACATAAAACAAAAAGGAGGAGCTAGAAAAGAAGGGTTGCAACATTGAAGGTAACTATGATTTTTGTTTTTTCTAAATCTAGTTAAAATCTAAATAGAATAATAAGATCTATAGTAATATTTTACATACTTGAAATCTATGCTATGCAGGGTTTTGTTTGATTTACCATACCGAGCAAATTTGGATCCTCAGAATAATCTGGTTGTTCTAAACTCCTTCCATGCAAGTCTCTCTTTCAAAACTCTCCCCTCGAATTTATGAAAAAAGTATAAATTAATCTTTATATATTTTTTGTTCTAAACAAATTTTAGAATTAGTTTTCGAAATTAAAATTGCCACCCTTTTTTCAGCTTAGGGAAAAATAACTTGTGCATTTTTTTTCGACATTCTTGTGTAGCTTTTATTTGGTTGCATCGATGCATTTATAAATCAAGTGAATCAAGAATTATTTAATAAATCATGATGTGGTGTTGGAAGCATGGTGGTCCCATAACCCACATGTCACAGGATCAAAACCTGGCTCTAATACAACTTTACAACATACCCAAAAATACTTCAATTTGTAAGAATAATAATGATAGTTTTTGTTAATAATTATATATATAAACATATACATAAACATATAAGATCTTCTCAACAAATATAAAACATGTCATAGGCTTTCATGTAAAAACTACACCATAAATAACTCTCTATACTTACATGATTTACTAAAAGTCACAAGCTCTTTTTGTCAAGTATAACTTTCATTTCATTTACATCATAAAGAAGTAACATCCATTATATTTATTAATTATAATCTAATTTATAACACCTAAAACCTAATTAAATAAATACCCATACTAATATTAAAAAGAAAAAGGTAGTTAAAATATTAAAAAGATGCCTTCATAAAAGTCTCAATTCTTCTTATGTGATACTAGATATACAATTTTTATATAAACCCTTTTTATTTCGATAATATTCTTAAAAAAATATAAAATTTCTTCGTTGTTAAAGAACTTATGCCATTATGTAATATCCATTTCCTAAACACATTATAACTATTTCATAATACATTCATTCCAATGTCCATTTATTTATATCAATTAATGGTTCGGAGGATTATTCATCTTCAAGTTACACTGATCCAATATGGTACACTAGTAGTTAATCTATGGTTTTAACTCATATGCTAGCCATTATATGCACATGCTGCACAACTTATCGCATGTTGCGCAGTTATGTAGGGGCCGCGCAGTTGTGCACCATCAAGTGAGTATCAAATGGTTCGTGGAGGTTAGGCATATGCCGCGACTTTTGTATGCTGCGACAGCGGATCGGGTATATGGCGGAGTCCTTATATTCCGCGACTTTAATATGCTGCGAAGTTGATGGTGAAATCAAATGGTTATGTTACATGTGGCATAGCCCAGTGGCAGTCGTCGCAACGTGTTGTAAGGTAGCGTATGAGCATGGGGTTGGTTGCAACGTTTCGGGGATCTGAAACGTCGTGGTAACATAACGCTTGGGTCATGACTTGGAGGGATTGCATGGTTTAGTTAGCATATGGTTGTAACATAATAAAGAAGATAACAGATGTGGTCCGTTACTCATCCTCTCGCTAAACGCTTAAATAGAGGATCGCTGGCCACATTGGGGGACGCAGAGTGTTTTAGGGCCGAGAGCTTCTCTTTTCTGCTATGAGAAGATTGGGGAGTTACTGTGAAGGCACATATGATGTTGCTTTTGAAGTCGACATTCTCTGTTATATTTTAGCTTTCTTTGCTAATTGTAATTTCCAGAAGAGAGGTCTTAAAGACTTTGTACAACATTATGTTTGTAGTTGCTGAAGTTGATTCCAGAACCATTTTTGTACCATCTTAAAGAGATTAATTGGATCGGTACCCATTGGAGAGGGACCTGAAGACGTAGCCCAGTGAAGGGGGTGAACTCCGTTATCAATTTCTGTGTTGTGGCTCTCTGTTTCAATGTTTCTCATTTCTGTTCGGTTTTGTTGTTTCCTTTCCTGTTTAGTTTGCTGTTATATCAGATTTCAGCATTTAATTAACTGTGCAAGCTATGTGATGAATTCAACAAACTGATTAACGCATTCTTTAAATAAAATTTTAATGCACTCAAGTTGAGGTCCGATAGACCATGTTATGGTATCAGAGCAGCTTAACTGCTTGTGCAAGTTTGTGAATGCTTACTAGGTCCAGGTTAAAGCATGGTGAAGGAGAATTAATCGAAGGAGATCCTGAGATTGGCTCGAGGATAACATTCTCAAGAACCATGTCTTCTCCACGAGGGGAAGAAGAAGGACATACAGAACGGGAAAAACCTGTTATTTTAGAAACTGAGTTTTTGGAGGCTTTTATGAGCATGAAAGCCATGATGGAAATTCTACTCGATGAGCGAGTAGAAAGGAAGAAGAAAGAAGAAGGATCTTCTTCCAGAGATGCAGAAGCGAAGAAGGAAGAAAAGGGTAAAGGAATAGGAGGTGATGGTGATCCTCCTGAAACTAATCAAACTTTCTCTTCTTCTCATACTTCTCATTCGAATAATGAAAATATGCCTTATTTCAAATTGGATGTGAAATTTGAATTGCCAATTTATAATGGAGATTTAGATGCTGAAAAATTAGACAATTGGATCAAGCAGCTTGAAGTATATTGTAGGATGCAGGGCATTAATGATGACCCTTCCAGTATTCAATTGGCCACTTTGAGGATGAGCGGTATGGCTCTTACTTGGTGGGAGAGAAAGATTCAGAAAGACCTTCAAAAGAATGGTAAAATTATTTCAGTTTGGAATGAATTCATTGAAGTATTAAGGAAGCAATTTTATCCTTTAGGACATATTCAGCAATTAACCATGAGTTGGAAAATGTTTAGACAAGCTAAAGGACAAAGCATTCAAGATTATACTCATGAATTCAGGAAGAGGGCTATTGCATTGAATGTTTCATTAGATACACAGGAAACTCTTCTTAAGTACATTGGTGGCATGCATTCTTATTTGAAGCATACTTTGTTGATGTTTAACCCCAGTAATTTGGATGATGTATGTCTTCAAGCCACACATTTAGAAGCCAGGGGTAAACATGCTAATGATACTTTTGTGAAGAAATACTTTAATTTTGACAGCAAATTGAAAGGTAAAGATAAGGGGAAAAAGAAGATGTCTACTGTTAAGAAAGAGGGTGAAAAGCCTTCATGTTCGCATTGTCAGAAGGGACATGATGTCTCTAAGTGTTGGAAACTCCATCTGGAGTTAAGGCCAAAGAATTACGGAGGAAACAAAGATAAAGGCAAATAAAAAGCTACTGTAGCAGTTATTCAAGACTTGGGATCCGACTCAGGTGATGAAACAAAGGTTACAGCTATTGGAATCCAGGGTAAGAATAAAAGTATCTCACTTCTTATTGATGAAAAATCAAGTTCTAGTGCAACTACAAATATGCCATCTACTTCTAAGCAAAATGATAAAAATAGAAGTGCATTGTTTCATATTCGTGTCATTGCAAATCGCACAAAGATTGATACATTATTTGATAGTGGTTCACAAGTAAATATGATATCAGAAGAAGTGGTTAAGAAATTGCATTTAGTTACTATGCCTCATGAAAAACCCTATCCTCTTGGTTGGGTTACTAATGATACACGACTGCAAGTTACAAAGAAATGTGTTTTGAAATTTGCAATAACTGAAAAGTTTATGGATGAGGTAGAACTAGATGTAGTACCACTTGACATTTGTGGAATAGTACTTGGGAGTCCATGTTTGTATGACCGAAAAGCAGTCTTTTATAGAGAGCATAATAAGTATCATATTTTTAAAGATGGTGTAGAGTATATTGTATGAGCACATAAGACAAAAACAAACCTAGCAATAGTTTCTGCAGGACAAATGAAGAGGCTGGTAAATGCTAGTAAGAATTTTGTGTTAATGATGGTTAAGATGAAAAATGATGAGATCTCTAAATATTTTGAGGGATGTGACCCTAAGCATAAATCTGAACTGATTGAAATAATTTCTGAGTATGATGATTTGTTTCAAGATCCGAAGGGGTTACCACCAAAGAGAGAGATTCAGCATGAGATACATTTGCAGTAGGATGTGCCACTCCCGAACATAGCCATGTACCGGATGTCTGTAATGCAAAATGAGGAAATTAGGAAGCAGGTTCAAGAGCTGATTGAGAATGGGATCATTCAACCAAGTACTTCTCCTTGTGGCTCTCCTATAGTCTTGGTTCTGAAGAAGGATGGGTCTTGGAGGATGTGCATTGACTATAGGGCCCTTAACAAAATCACCATTAAAAAAAGGTATCCTCTTCCTCGCATTGATGATTTGCTTGATCAGTTGAGACATGCAACTTACTTTACAAAATTAGATCTGCATAGTGGGTATCATCAAATCCGGGTTGCTGAAAATGATGCCTGGAAAACAACGTTTAAAACAAAACAGGGTTTGTATGAATGGCTTGTGATGCCTTTCGGACTCTGTAACGCACCTGCTAATTTCATGCGGTTCATGAATGATGTCTTTCATCCATTCATTGATGATTTTGTAATTGTGTATCTGGATGATATCCTAGTGTTTAGAAAAACCTGGGAAGAGCATATGGTACATGTGAAGAAAGTTTTAGATGTACTGCGGAAGGAGAAGCTTTCTGTAAAAATGTCTAAATGTGAGTTTGCTAAAACTTCTTTAGTATATCTGGGCCATATTATTGGTGGAGGCCACATGCGAGTGGACCCAACCAAGGTTGTTGTCATTGTAAATTGGCCACGGCCTAACACCGTTACTGAAATCAGAAGTTTTCTGGGTCCGTTTCAGTATTGGAGGAAATTCATTTCTGGTTTTTCTTCCATTGCTGCGCCATTACATGCATTGACAAGCGTCAAAGAGATTTTCCAGTGGGGAGGAAAGCATCAGAGAGCCTTCGACACTTTGAAGGAAAGGATTAGCATAGCCCCAGTTCTGACGTTTCCAGATTTGCAATAGCGATTTGAGATCGAGACCGATGCCAGCGGGTTTTCCATGGGAGCCATTTTGATGCAAGGGAGGAAGCCAGTCTGTTACCATTCAGAAACGTTCTCTACTGCGGTAAGTAACTATCTGACTTATGACAAAGAGTTGTATGATTTAGTACAGAGAGTGAAGAAGTGGAAACATTATATCATGGGAAAAGAAATAGTCATACATACTGATCATCAGCCACTTCAATATTTACAATCTCAAACTAAAGTATAACAAAGTAGGCATCTAAAATGGATGGGATTCTTACAACAGTTTCATCTCATAATTAAGTACAAAAAAGGAATTCATAATAAGGTAGCAGACATGTTATCAAGGCCTCCTACGAATGCTTCAATCATTCTTCAAAACAGTTCATTAACACATGAAATCTATATTGAACAGTATGCAGAAGATAAAGATTTTAAGAAAGTATATGCATCACTAATACATGGTAAACATGAAGAGAACTATTATTTGCATAATCAACTCTTGTATCATCTCGGTAAGCTCTGTATTCCAGAAAAAGAGAGAGTGCATGTGATTCGAGAAGCACATAGTTCATTGATTGCAGGACATTTTGGAGTAAGTAAAACACTGTCATTATTGCAGAATCATTGTTATTGGCCTCAAATGCAAGAAAATATAGCTAAATACATAAGAGGTTGTGTTATGTGTGCAACAAGTAAGCCTAGCAATAGGAAATTGGGTTTGTACATACCTCTTCCAATGTATTCTCGTCCCTGGGAAAGTATTTCTATGGACTTTGTAGGAGGACTACCTATGTCTAGAAAAGGGCATGATTACCTATATGTTGTTGTGGACAGATTCAACAAAATGTGTATCTTAATGCCATGTAACAAACATATCACTGCTGAACAAACAGCTCATCTATTCTTTCAGAATGTTTGGGTACATTTTGGGCTACCCATGTCTATTGTGTCTGATCAGGATTCCCAGTTCTTGGGAGAATTCTGGTCAACTTTATGGGAGCTTATGGATACCAAACTTAAGAAAAGTACAGCTTTTCATCCACAGACCGATGGGCAAAAAGAGGTAGTAAATAGAACAGTGGTTCAACTGCTCAGGGGATATTGTAGTAAACATCCTAAAATTTGGGATGAGCAGTTGCAATATATACAACATGCTTACAATCATGCAGTTCATTCTTCCACGAAAAGATCTCCTTTTGAAACTTGTTTTGGTTATCTGCCAAAAACACCGATGGACTTCTCTTTTGCCAAAGATGCAGTGTATGGACATGATGATGTAGATAAAGCCCTAAGATTCATCCAGAGAATCCAAGTGGTGCAGCAGGCAGTTCAGGAATAGTTGGAGAAGAGCCAGGCAAAGTACAAAGCCAGGAATGACAAGCATCGAGTTGATCATCAATTCCAGGTTGGTGACAGAGTTTGGTTACATATCACCAAAGAAAGAATGAAAGGTGAGGGTAAAAAGCTTAAGCCTATCAGGTATGGTCCTTTTGAGATCTTGGAAAAGATCGATACTAATGCTTTTCGCTTGAATTTACCTCCATACATGCAAATTTATTCAGTTGTCAATGTTGAGAATCTTAAACTGTATGATCCTCCTATGATCATGGATGAGGAAACTAACATACAGATTCCTTCAGTTGATGATATGGCACCTAAATACATGAATTAGTTGCAGGATGATGTTATTCTTGACAGAAATTTGAGGACTTCACGAAGGGGGAATGCTGAGTACCTTCGAGTGGGGCTTAAAGGCATGCAACCTAGCAAAGCAAGATGGATGGAGATTGAAAAAGTGAGGGAGCTGTACCCTCACTTACTTGCCAAATAATTCAAGCTTTTGGTGGTCCAAAAGTTCTCCAATGGGGAGGAATGATCCGGAGGATTATTCATCTTCAAGTTACACTGATCCAATATGGTACACTAGTAGTTAATCTATGGTTTTAACTCATATTATAGCCATTATATGCACATTCCACGCAGCTTAACGCATGCCGTGCAGTTGTGCACCGTCAAGTGAGTATCGAATGGTTCGTGGAGGTTAGGCATATGCCGCGACTTTTGTATGCTGCAACAGCGGATCGGGTATATGGTAGAGTCCTTATATGCCACGAAGTTGATGGTGACATCAAACGGTTACGTTACATGTGGCATATCCCAGTGGCGGCCGTTGCAACATGTTGTAAGGTAGCGTATGAGCATGGGGTTGGTTGCAACGTTTCGGGGATCTGAAACGTCATGGTAACATAACGCTTGGGCCGTGACTTGGTGGGATTGCATGGTTCAGTTAGCATATGGTTGTAACAATAATAAAGAAGATAACAGTTGTGGTCTGTTACTCATCCTCTCGCTAAACGCTTAAATAGAGGATCACTGGCCACATTGGGGGACGCAGAGTGTTTTAGGGCACAAAGCTTCACTTTTATGCTATGAGAAGCTTGGGGAGTTACTGTGAAGGCACAGATGTTGTTTCTTTTGAAGTTGACATTCTCTGTTATATTTTAGCTTTATTTCCTAATTGTAATTTCCAGAAGAGAGGTCGTAAAGACTTTGTACAGCATTCTGTTTGTAGTTGCTAAAGTTGATTCCAGAACCATTTTTGTACCATCTTAAAGAGATTAATTGGATCGGTACCCATTGGAGAGGGACCCAGAGACGTAGCCCAGTGAAGGGGGTGAACTCCGTTATCAATTTTTGTGTTGTGGCTCTCTGTTTTAGTGTTTCTCATTTATCTTCGGTTTTGTTGTTTCCTTTCTTGTTTAGTTTGTTGTTATATCAGATTTCAGCATTTAATTAACTGTGCAAGCTATGTGATGAATTCAGAAAACTGATTAACGCATTCTTTAAATAAAATTTTAATGCACTCAAGTTGAGGTCTGACGGATCAATTAAATTCATGTAACGCATACACTCTTATAAAGAGTGTGGAGGTATAACCCACACCTTCATCATTTCTTCCAGAGGAATGAAAATAACATGCGACACTTGTTAAACATATTATTTTTTATTGTAATTGTCCATATATATATATACATATATTTAAATGTCACACTTTAAATTTTATTCATTCATTCTTAATATATATATAACGCATCAGATAACTTAACTCTAATATTGACAAGTGCGTTAGTATTTTATTGATATATTACAATAAATATTTTTAAAAGATTCAGCATTTAATTCAAAATTTAGTTTCTTGTGTAAAGTGTCACTCACACCTCTTGTGAGTATTTTTGAGTTTAAAAAAAAACTCTTACATAAATAACTATTTCTAAAATTATTTTCAAAACAAGAAATCAAAAAATAAAATAATAACAATTTTTTGGGTGTATCACATTTTGAATGTGAATACAAAAGTGCGTGTAGTTTTAGATGACGCATCGGCATGAATTATTTCGTAAAACTGATCGATAAATATCCATGATCAAATGTAGTATATATTTTCTAATGCGGGGGATTTTGTGGATGTTCATGTTTATTGCATTTGTAGTTATGATAGTCTGGTGTGCCAAAGACATATGAAAGCACCGATGCATGTTGATTTGATTAGACACACTTGTGTAATTTGAAAATCCCGTGGTTTGATGTGTCAGAATAAAATTATATACTCATCTCAAATGTTCTTTTAGTATTCAATTACACCAATTACAATATTATATAGTGTATATATGTTTCTTAGAATCACCTTATTCTTACAAAAAGGTTTCCAAACTATATTGAAAGTTAGATTCTGATATAGTTCTTAAAATTATTTTAGGACTGTAGAGACATATATTGATTGTTGATTTGGCTCAAATGCGGGGTGACTGGTTTGATTTTTTTTTACATTTATAAATGGAAAACAAATTTGGATAGTATTTGAAGCTATTCAATTTGTATAGTTGGGTTGTGGCCATATGGAAGACATTTCATTTTTTGTGGGTAACATATGCCTAGATGGAGTTTTTCCCTTAATTCAAACCATTGAACGTAAGCAGTTTCATTTATCTAAGCTGCCATGACAGGGGTGTACTTTTATGACACAATCATGTTGAAATTAAACATTTCCCCAATCCCTTATTCATGCTTGTTTGGGAATTGAACCTTGGTGGGTGACTTGACTTAACACCTTCACCATTTGGTGATAATAAATACCAAAACACACCACCCAATTACTTCAAAGAAAAATGTAGTCTCCAAATACTAAGTTCAAAGGTTTTGGTAATCATTTTTACAAATATAAGAAGTGAAAAGGATGTAAGATATGCATAAGAGGGGAACTTGTTTTGTAATAATCTATTTCTAAAGAAAAATCCCAAGAGAAGTAGAGGAAACATAACCAGGGCATGCTAAACAATCTAAAGTTGAAGATATTTTTCCCAAGATCAACTTAGCGAACTTGGACATAGTAATTTAGAATTATTTGCAAATGCTCAAAATCTAGAGCATGTGCACAACATTGTTATCATTTAAAACTTTATTCTGAACGCAAGAAGCCTAGGGGAACATGTAACAAAACTTATTTCATTTACTCTAGTTTTTCTTTAATATTTCTAGCATTATCTAATCAACACAAGAGCACAAACATGGAACTTGTCATGAAACACAAAGACCAAATGAATGTAACTTAACCCGATCTAGGAATACATTGCAAATAAAAAGGTAATAATTTACATATAGGCAATTAAAACAAACTTCTATACTCATCCAACTAAAGGTTTCTACAACATGAGTTGAGCTAAATTAAAGAAATTTAACTATAATTCACAGAGTTTAGTGTAAGTTACCTATAATTTTCAGTGTCTAAGCTAAGTAATATTGACCGATACATTTCTTCATCCCCCTCAAAACGACCAAGTGTAAGAAGCAAACCAGAAAGATCCACCCTTAAACCTAACTTATCAACCTACATTAATATAAACAATACCTTATAGTCTATCTGATTTTTGAAGGAACAATAAAGGGCTTCACCAGTTGAAATCACATAATCAACGCAATACAGATAGATTGTCTAACAAACCCAAATTATCACTTACTCTTTATGTTTCTTTTTGTTTTGGTTTTTGCACTTTTCTTTCTAGAGTTCCACATTCTAAAAAAAAAATACCTACAACATACAAAAGTTAAAAATATAAAACAAGATATCAAGCATGTAATTATAGAAGGCATTATAATGCCATTAAAAGCATTCAATTATCATGTGAATTCAATAAAAAAATAACAATAGAACTATCTATGCAAAGATGACATGAGTTGTAGATATAGATCATGAAATTTTGGGAAGTCCCATTACAAGAAAAGGACAATATTAGAATCATTTACATGTGACTTGAGAAGAGAAAACAAAATATCAATTAGAAATAACTACAATTTAGTTTTCCTAAATAAATACAAAAAAATTGAAATAAAGGTAATGATCCAGGTCGTGCCCAAGTGCATGCTGGGGACAACAATCGACTAAATGAGTTGAGTTATGTTATGGCAGAAGCATATAAGAAGAAACAGAAAAAGAATGAAACACACTAGGTCAACAAGAAATATACACACAGACAATATGCAATAATTCGAACCAATTTATTCATTCTACTCCAGGAAAGATGGAGGAATCGAATTATGATCAGAAAGATGTCTATATTACATAATGTAAATTCTTATATAGATGATGATGAGATGTTTGGGTGACTACCCGCTACGTTCAGTTACAAGAATTTATAACGGTCAGAAGTTTAATCGTCGCAACGAACTTGTCGGTCGAACATGTCGAGGCAAAACTGTCGAAGGTGAACCTGTTGGCTGGCAAGGAGAACCTATCGAAGGAGAACCTGTCAACTTCTGGTTGGATAATTCCTCTTTCCTTAAGAAACAATGGTCTTCATTGTGTATTTGTTTAGGTGAGGAAACTTGTTGGTGACTTCATTATTAGAGTACCATTTTAATTGTGCGGGGATTTTTCCAACTTTAGCCACTTGAAACAAGGGAATGGAGTTCGTCCTTGTAAGATGTATGCATCATCCCACAATGGTGTCACAAAGAAGAGGTTCTTGAATATCTAGATGGATGTATTCAGTTTCTGTTGTCTACAAGTCGTTCTATTCCAACAATGGTGCATGGTATGGTTGAAGCAGATCTACATTGAAAACTGGATGTAGGCCAAGGCATGCAGGAATGCCGAATTGAAAAGTGTTTTCTATGATCTATTTAAGGATACTGTATGGACCATATAACAAAGGTTTCATATTTCTATATGGACCAGTGAAGCACTCCTTATTTAGATGTAACCAAACCTGATCCCCAATTTGGAATGAATGAGGAATACGATGCTTATCATGTTAGGCCTTATCTTTTGAATTTTATCATTGAAACATATCCTGTGTTTGCTTATGGATGTTGCATATTTTATCTCTAAAATTCAATTCTTTCTACACTTATCGTCCTTCAAATTTGGCATCGTTTGACTTTGTCGAGGAACTTATTAAGTCGATAGGCACTAAGGGTTGAAATTCATAACAGATATCAAATGGACTCTTTCCTATAGAGTATTGTTGAGCACGATTGTATCTATGTTATATTTATGGAAGGTTTCCATCCCATGTTTGACGATGCTTGTGGTTGTACTTGTGAAGCAATTGTACGACTAAGGGATTTACAACTTTCGGTTGTCCATCTGTCTGCAGATGGAAGGATATCGACAAAGAAAGTCTTATGTCGAGCTGTTGCCAGAGGTTTTTCCAAAAGGTGCTGAAAAATATAGCATCTATATCGTAAATAATGGTCGTCTGGAGGCCATAGTGTTTCCACACATGTTCAAAGAAGAGCTCAGCAGTTTTTTGTGCCGTCGTAGTCTTCTTGCATGGTACGAGTATATCCATCTTGGAAAATATGTCAAGTACTACTAGTATCGCGTCATGATTATGTTTGGTAGTAGGATATCCTGTCAAGTAGTCCATAGAAATAGATTCCCATGGTCGGCTAGGAACTGGAAGGGGTGTGTATAGTCCTTGTCATCGATTCAACGATTTAGAAATGGCACAAACCACACATGATCGAATGTACTTGTTGACATCATATTTAAGTGAAGTCCAGTAGAAATACTTTTGGAGGATAAAAAGTGTTTTTGTGACTCCAAAATGTCCCCCATTCTTGCTGTAGTGCACGTCTCAGATGAGCTTCTGTCGGTGCTCACCGGTGGGTACACAAAGATGTCCAAGCTTGTATAGCAAGGTGTCCTTCAGGAAGTATTCAGTAGTCGACAACTTGTTGGTCTGAAGCTGTCGATAGATGGTAGAAAAATCGCAGTCTACCAAATACCATTGCATCCAAGTAGTGGTGTCATAACCCTGTAGACTCATCACTGTAGACAGTAGAGTACTGGGTGGTCTGCTAAGACAATCGGCTGCGGCATTGGATTTTCCTTTCTGATACTTAATTACCAACTGAAATTGTTGCAGGTAATTAATCCACTTGATTTTTTGGGTTTTCTGTAGTTTTGACTGAGTCGAAGAAAACCAAAAAGGCTTATGGTCAATGAGGATGACTATTTCCATGTTAAGAATGTAGTGCTTCCATTGCTTGAGAGCTTGCACAATGGTGTATAGTTATGTTTCATACTTTGAGTACCTTTTGATTGTGTCACTGAAAGTATCGAAATGAAACACGGCTAGGTGACCTAACTGAGTGATCACTGCACCGAGGGCATAGTTCGATGCATCTATCTCAATCTCAAACGGATGATGTAAATCATGTAACAGAAGTACTGGTGTAGTACGAAGCTTGTTTTTTATTTGTTCAAAATATTTTTGTTGTATCGGTGTCCATTTAAAGACAGTTTTCCCATTTCCTTTCATCAACCGATTCAAAGGCCATGCGATGTCACTGAAGCCAAGTATGAATCATCGATAGAAATTCGCCAAACCAAGAAAACTTCTTAGTTCATGAATGTTTTGAGGAATGGGCCAGTCTTTGAGGATATTTACTTTTTCTGGGTCGACATGAATGCCTATTGAGTCAATTATATACCCCAAATACTTGATGCTGGTCATTGTAAATGAGCATTTGTTCATGCTCATATATAGCTGATGTTGCTAGAGAGTGTTGAAAACTTGTCAAAGTTGCTTGACATGTTCTTCCCATGATTGAATGAAAATCAAGATATCGTCAAGATAAACAATGACACATTTACCGATCAAAGGTCATAGAAGGTCATCCATATATCTCATGAAGGTTGCAGGTGCATTGGTTAAGCTAAAATGCATGACTAACCATTCAAAAAGTCCTTCCTTGGTTTTGAAATTCATTATCCATACATCAGTGGAATCGATTGGAATTTGTTGGTATCCTGACTTGAGGTCGAGTTTCGTAAAGAACTTAACACCTTTCATATTTTCTATGAGTTCATCCATCCATGGAAGAGGTTATATGTTCTTTACTGATTTTTTTTTGAGAGCTCGATAGTCGATGTAGATGCAACAAGTCCCGTCTTTCTTTGTAACTAAGACGAATGGACTTCCAAAAGGCGAGGTGCTGGGGAGGATATGCCCCTTGTCGATCAAATCCTAGATTTGTCTGCGAATCACTTCATTTTTGAGAATGGATCTTCTGTAAATAGATGTGTTAGGTAATGAAGAACCAGAAACAAGTTCAATGGAGTGTTTTAACTGACAGTGTAGAGGTACTTTGTCTGGTACTTGAAATATGCTCTGGTATTCTTCAAGAATGTTGTCGGGAGCTACGTTGGTCGGTGAGTCGACTCAATATTATAGTATTCCTGGAATGTTGAGGCTTGATCATGATTAATGTGAAATTTTGAGCATGATTGATAAGCTTCTTTGTTTTATTGGCAGATATCATAGTATCCGTCGAAGAGGGTTGTTGCTCTGGTATTCTATACAATTGGTTTCAGATTTTGACAATCAACTCTTGAGGCCATGAATGATATTTAACGTGTCTATCCCATAAGTAGGGTTTACCAAATAGGGCGTCAACTATGGAAATCGATGCCACATCACATAGTACTTCATCTTCAAAAGGCTTAATGAAGTAGGCAAGTCGAAATTGTCGTGTGATCCTTAGTTCATGCCCATCCTTCATCCAACCGATATCGTAAGGTTGAGGATGTGGACTGGTGACAAGACCTAATTTCTTCACAAGATATTCAGAAACAAAGTTCTTTTGGCTACCATTATCCACAATCAGATGTAATGGATTGTTCTAATCCCATGTCTGTGTATGGAATAGGTGCTCTTGTTCCTCCTCATTGACGATGGTCAAGGCTATTCAAGTGGTTGATATCAAGGCCAAGAGAGTTGATGCTTTTAGATCAGATTCTACCAGGGTTCTGTCAAACAAGTCTAATGTCGACAATTTTGCCAAAAATGTCTTCTGAGCTTTGCATTTTGACGTATCATGCCATGATGAACTGTGATAATCACACCATTTCTGGGTAGGTTTCTATTTGTTGTGATCCCTATTGTCTTTATGAAATATCTTCTTTTGATGTTCAGGCTTTGGTGGATTCTACTGAGAAGGATTCTTGAACTTTTCAAAGTCAGCTGGCGACTTATTATCGGATGTTCGACCTGTTGGCTTGCTCGCAAAACATATTTTCCCTTTTTGTTTAGCTTCAATCTTGCTGGCGTAATGAAATGAATCAACAAGCATGATGACGGTCAGAAACTCCATCTCTTGCTGAATGTACAGGGACAAACCACTGATGTACTTTAGGACAAGCAATTTCTCTTCTTCTTAGATTCCAAGTCTAGCCATGAGTCGGTAGAACTCGTCGGTGTAACTTTGTACAGACTGGTATTTCCATTGCCTTAGTTGTTGCCACTTCTTATACTGTTCTTCAAGATACTTGGGTGGGTAGAACTCCTTTCAGACATATTCAACAAATGTTTCCCATGTTTCTATGGGGTCTTCTTCTTTTTCCATTTTTGTCGATAGATTCTCCCACCAGCAGTGTAGGGAGGTTGACATCTTTAAGGATGCAATGGTGATATTTTCCGCTTTAGAGAGATGATTTACCACGTAGTAAGATTCCAATTGATGTACCCAATTTTCAATGGATTTACTTCAAGGTTCAGTATGTCCAAATTCATTTTCAATTTGAAGGGGATGATTTTATCGGAGTGAGGATGCATCGAGGATTCCTCGGAGTTCGCAGTGATTCTCAGGAGAATCTCGCTGAACTCAGTGAACATTTCGGTTCACTAGAGAGCTAGTGATTTTTCTATGAGTTTCTCTGTCTCGTCAGTTGCATGTCTATTGGCTACTTCTTCGGCCATATTTTTTGAATTCGAACCAAGTTTCTTATTGTGTTGCTGGGCTTGAGAGTGTGTTTCAACAGGCATAATTTAAATAAATTCGATGGAAGTGCTTATGTAACTTAAGCTATGAAATAAATCTTCTCTGATACCAATGATATAGGGCATGCCCAAGTGCATGTTGGGGACAACATTCGACTGAATGAGTCGAGTTATTTTATGGTTGAAGCATCTAAGAAGAAAAAAATAGGAGGAAACACACTAGGTCGACAAGAAATATACACGCATACAATATGCAAGAATTCAAACCAATTTATTACTTCTGCTCCATGAAATATGGAGGAATTAGACTATGATAAAAAAGATGTCTATATTACATAATGTACATGCTTATATAGAGGATGCTGAGATGTTTGGGTGACTACCCGCTACATTTAGTTACAAGAATTTATAATGGTCATAAGTTCAACTATCACAGTGAACTTGTCGGCTGAACATGTCGAGGCAAACCTGTCGAAGGTGAACCTGTCGGTTGGCAAGGTGAACCTGTTGAAGGAGAACTTGTCGGCTGCTAGTTGGATCAGGTAATTTTTTGAAAAAATATTATATCCAGGAATAGAAGATAATGGCCATGAACCATTACAACATACATTCAAACAATGACTATCTTATAATCTTGCAATTGTATCTATCTCAAAGTATAATGAAATAGATTCAAGAGAAAACACTAGGACCAAAAGGATTTAATTATTTAGGTCTTTCTATAAAATTTCACCTTAACATAGTTGCATTGATAGAAAAAAAATATTGTCATCAACACCAAAATAATTCCATAATGTTCTCATTTGTTAGGCTTTAATTCCCTCAAGCACAAAGTAATGTTTTTCAAATTATATGAATAACTCACCAATATTATCATGGAGACATAGAAATAGAAAACATATATTTGTAATAGGAACCCAATCCCTAGATAGAATGGTTAGAAGATTCAAATTTTATGAATATAAAATATTGTTTTCCTTGCATAGCTACAACCTACAACAAAATAGAAACCAATTGAACATGTCAGTCAAAGAAAAACAACAACTAGTGATCTATTGGCATAAGCTCGCTTCTTCTTCAACAAGTGTTTTTTTTCCAAAAATGCAAGGATTTGTTATAACCCTCCCCCAAACCACTAATCCTTCACATACCTCACACCCTCATGCAATCAACACACTCAATCATCCTCTCAATTTTTCCAATTCATTTCCAGTAGTGAAGTCTTTAGCTACTTATTCTTTAGTTGTACTTTGTGGGTTAGCAAATTTGCTATTGGATGTTTTTAGTATCATATCACAACTTGGAGGTTGCAACAATTCAAGGCTACATGTGGATCGTTAAACCACTTATTTCAGAAGGTTAGATCCTACAATATATCAAAGTATCATATGGGTGAGGATCATATCATAGTGGTGCTACACAAACAATAGAAATCATATATGTTTCTAATTGGAGTCATTATGGGATTGAGTGTTATCCTTCCCAACCAAATTTTATTCATGTAAGTGACACATATCATAATGAGTACATTGTTGTAATATATTTGAGTGATGTTATTAATTGGTCGTTTGCACTAAAGAATCTAGGATTTACCTTGGGTACCATCCTATAAATGAGGGAAAGTGCTTGGGGATTTCCCCATGATATTAATTACTTGGCCAAAAGGAAAAAATATAAATTTTCCCCACAATATTCTTTTAGGTGGACAACTAGTAATTCTCAGTGTACATAATCCCATGAATGGAGTGATTTCAGGAAGCCTTAAGACCCATTTGGAAAATATCATTCCCTGAGTCCATAACAGATTGTAAATAACATTTGATTGATGCATAGTAAAGTTGGAAGCCTGTTACTAGGCCCTTGTCTCTCCCAGCACTTTGCGGTTGTTGAAAAAGTTATGTCGACAAGGGTTCACTTCACACTGTTGTAAGCAACCATCGACACAAACTCCCTAAACATCGGCCCATAAAGGTTTTTCCCTTTCCAACAACACCTGTAGAGTAGGAGCGGTCTCAATTGATATGTTTGAGGGAGGGATGAAGGAACCAAGTTTCCGTAGTGTGAGTAGGACTCTCCTTATCTTCTACCCAATCGCAACATCACACAAAAATCCATGATCACAACAAATATGATGCAATCTAACTATTATCCAAATATATTACTTATCATTACGACTCACAATCATAATAACCCATATTTAGATCAACAAAGAATACTATAATTATGATTCAATTCCACATTAACCCAGATTCAGGTCGACAAAGATATTAACACACGTTGAACTAACAAGTACTACGATACTTTGCATCATTCACATAACATTAAATGGAAAAATATAGATGTAGCACAATCATTCATCAACTTATCTTATCCATCATAGATCGACATAGATCTAACCCAATACTATAGAAAAGAGTATATAAAATAATAACTCATACCAAAAACATAATCCATAGGAACAAAGCATTACAACCCAGAATATCCAAAATACCGATCTCTCAAATTCAATTCATAAGTAAGAGTCTTCATACAATCACTACCAAAAATGGATCGCCAAAGATAAACACCTTCCTAATATAATATATACAATTCTAACTCTACTTATATGCTCACTTGGTTGTTACAAAATGGTCCACTTGACCAATTGCTAACTAATTTAACCAAAATATCCTTATTTGTCGGTATCTTTATCCTTTGTGGTTAAACTTTGTCCTTGTCGATGCCCTTCTTGTTGGTAGAGGTACCGCACTTTGTGTGCTCCAAGCCCACATGAAAATGTCCCCAACACAAACTTGTGGCTTTTCCTCAAGCCACCTCAGCTGGAAGCAACCAATGCATTCAAATTTTCCTTGAAGTCATCATACTCTGTTTTGACTTGGTCGACAACTTGTCTAGCCATCACCATGAGTGTTGCATACTCTTCCACTTCTTGTTCTGTCAGGTGATCCTCGCTCATCTGTTTTACTTTGTTCAGGTCCACGTTGGTATTCGTTATTTCTTCCATGGCATTAAGTGCCAATTATTTCATTTTACCCTGAATTTCATCCAAATGTGTCGTTCTCCGTTGGTGCTTTATACACACCTTGTTAACCCAATGTTGTAACTCTTTCAGTTCTGATTCCTTGGTTACTTGCGCAAGTGGGGATATCATTTTAAGCGATCCCATCAATGATTCCAAATATGCTTATGCCTATCCAATTTACACGTCGAGCTGGTGTAATTGTTCATCTTTTACCAAGATACCACAAAACTGCGTTATCACCTCCACAATCGTATGTGTTTATTTCTCTAGTTATACAATTTCTGTTGCAGAATCCTCTATCGTACTTATCCTTTCCGCTATCTATTCTGGAGGTGTATTGGGTACCACCCTATCCTGTAATTTCTCATTTTTCTTTCGTATATATACGACAACATTTCCTAACCGCAATGCCTTTACTTCTACAAGCATTTCCTAGCTAACTTTAGGTACCTCTTCACAGGCCAAGGAGACCGCCCTCTCCAGTTTTTTCCTGTCTTTGAATTCCTTTGTATTCTCATTTACTGTGGCCTCCTTTTCTACTTTTATTCATTGAATTTCCTCTTTATTTATTTGTAATTTTAGTTTGTGGTAGATTATCCTTCTTGCGGTAGCCTTGTCTCAAGTACTGCATTCATGAGTGTCGGCAGTAGCTGTGTAACCTGATGAAAGTATCTCATTGCATGTTGTGTCACCTTCGCTTGATTTCGTTGGCCACCATAGTGATTGCTTCGAATAATTTGTTCACCTAGTTTTTTAATCACACAGATCACATAAAGTTACCAATAATACACATATAGACACATATATTCATACATATACAAGACACATGAACATGTGATAGAATAACAGATTATATTAGTTAATCACATGAGGGTCCATACATACACAAAACTGACCCTAGTTCTTATCTGGCTCAACAAAATACTATATATGATTACAAAATAGTTATGAATAACTACTTGTCGGTTCAGTCAACCGACACGACCTTTGGAGGCTGACCTAATCTCTGATTAGTCGATTAACTAATATAATCGGCTCACCAACTAGCTTCTCCAACATCTCCCCCATGAACAAAATATTTTTTCGTCCCGAATAAACAGGGGAGGTAACCCAAACTCTGTATTGCATAGCTTTCTTCTCATTGTTCTGTCTTCATGGGCTGTGCAGTCTAATAGATGGTATTTTTTGTACACATACTTCGACTATGGCTTCTGCTATAATGACCAGTTGGTGCTGAAATTCTGCCCAACTGTGGGGACCTCTCTGGATATCTATGGTCAAGGTTGTAATGATGGACAAGGTTGAAATTTTCTCCTGAATTGAAATATCTAAAATATTATTCATGTCGGGCCCCAAAAATTGGTATTTTTCATATGCTATGTCCATCAACCTTTCCATTTATGGACAGATTGTGTCCTATTTGTTGATTTTGGGAAGACCCGGGTTCACCCACCGATGAGCTTGTTTCTCTAGATTTTCTAGCTTCATTGTTTCCAATACAATCTGATCTTGTGTTGTTCTCCTCATGGATTCATTAAGGCCCTGCTGATTTTCTAGTGTCTAGATATGTTCTCTGGTTTCTCGCGCTTGCTGAAATACCTGGCCATAGTGGGCATACCAGGTGCGCAGTACTTCTTCTGTAGTGGATGACTCCTCTAGATGTTCTTGTGGTACCTTGTGTTTATGAGAATGTTGTGCACTATTGTATTAATAATACAGATGTTTCTTCATTTTGCTCCTCTTTCTTGGCCTGTAGTTGTGCCTAAAGGTTCGACACGACACTTTCAAGTAGTTGGTAAGCTCTCTCTAGTGGTTTATCAGTGTCAGTCTCATTTACTTCTGGTAAAACTGTATGAGTCAAAATCCTGCATTTGGTTAGGAATTTGACTTGTTCCTCTTTAATTTTTTCTATTTGTTCTTTTCTTCTTTGATTTATTGTTGTAGCTTCCTCAGTGTGTGCTCCTAATAGCTGAACGAGTTCTCCATCTCTAAGTTTTGGTGTGTCGACTGCAGTAGTCGACCCTAGTTAATGAAGTTGGATGACAGCTGGTATCTATTGTGCCTGCTGTTGTTCTTTTTTCTTCTTTTCTTTTCTTTTGCACTTATGTTTGGAGTGATGGACCACTACAGATCTTGACGGCACTGATGTTAGTTGTTGATGCTTCATTTGATGCTCTTCATTCGACGTTGACTGGACTTCTGCTATGGCAGGGTTAGCTTGCTTACTTACATGGGTGGGACTTGTGTTTTTATGTGCTTCCAATGGTGGTGAGGATGGTGGTTTTGAACTTGGTGAAGGTTCTAAAGTTGGTGGTAGTGATGGGGATGGTGAATGGTCTGGGGTCACTGGAGTGGTTAGGATGCCTTTTGTCGATATAGGATCTTTGACTTCTGGTTGTGGGTTGATAGGGTCATCAGATTCAATAGAGTCAAAGAGATTTTCGATGGTTTGGTTTATTTCGATGGCACCACCTTGATCCTCATCCTCTAGGTCTTCGAATGGTTCATTGGCTGGTGTGAAGTTTAGTGTGAAAGATGAAGCCCATGCTGGGACAACTTGGGATGTCTTGTTGAGGTTTCTGAGAAATATCGATTGATTTTTTTCGAGGGTGAGGCTTGAGTGGTTCGTAGGGAGAGGTTATGTCAGGAATATCTTGAATCTATGAGTTTATGAGTGGTGGTGATCTATTGGAATTGAAGAAATATGTCTGGAAGGTTATTGATAAATTGTTGGAGGTCGATATCTTTGTCCACTCTCTCCTTCAGTGTTTTTGACATTGCACTTTTGCAAAATCCTACAGCATTGATGTTGGTCGACACTGGCATGTGTTCTTGTATTATTTGGGTTGGGGATGGGGTGGGGTTGTTGAATCTAAATCAATGGTTTCTATTGCAGAAGGGTTTGTAAGTTTTACCATTTTAGCCTTGGATTTCCTTGTCTCTTCTTCAATAAATTATTTGAACGGTTCCTCGAAAGAGACTTTGTTTTTGGAAGCATATATCAAGATGTCGGCTACCCTTGCATGTAATTCATCCTCATCCTCTGAGTTGTCTTGGAGGATAAGCTTGAACTTCCCTTTTCCCTTTGCTGTACTCTCTAGGTGTTTATGAGATTTGGAAATTTCTAGAGCTATTTATCGGATGTTTTTCTTTGTCAGTTGATATTCTGGTTTCTCTGTCTTTGTTTCTTCCTCCTCCTGCTGTTGAGTTTGGACCATGGTGTTTTGTTCTGTCGCTACCATGGTTTGTTGTTCTATCGGTACATTTTCAATATTAAGAAGGTTTTTCTCTTCTGTCAGAATGTCTCTCGAAGTGAAGGTATTGATGTGAAGGTGAACTTCATAATCTTCCTCCTTCTCCTAGTCGTTCAATGGTTACACAAGAGAGAAGTTCATCTCTTTTGCACTCGTTGGTATGGTTATCTTAGTTTTGGATTGTCGGGCTAGTTTGTCGAAAATTTCCTTGACTATTGGATAGTAGTCGAGAGGTTCTGCATTTGTTGTGGAATCTTGCGAATTCCATACTGCCGTGTGGTCGAGTTCCAATTGAATGTGTGTCGATGGTGACAGAATTATTCGGATGTTTTGAGGCTCCCTCCATCTGGATATTTGAACTATTAGATTTTGAAACTAGTTCTCCAAGAATACTTTACCTTCTTCCAGCCCCTGCTAAGTTCTACCCATTGAGAATGGCTTAAAATGCCACATGTGGAACCTTGTCGGTTCAAGGAACTATGGGTGCCCCACTAGACAGAGGTGGTACATGGCTATCCAGATTAACAGTGATGGAAATCTAACTATTGCACTTGATTCCTGGTAGTAGATTTTTCCTGAAGTTTCTATACAGTCGACAGCTTCCAGCATGTCGAGTTTTAAATCACATCCTCTCCCTACGAAATTTAGGCATGTGGACATGATTTTGGCCACTACTTTGGGTGTAGAGTATTTAGTCTGACCGACAATCAATCCCTTGGAGTTTTTCCCTTTCAGTGTTCCTGTTAGTCTTTCCACCAGTCCTTCTTTGATACCCATGGGAACAGGGTCACCTTTGTTTGAAAGCCCAGTTAGTTTGTATATGGTCTCATCTAATATTTCAACTGCTATATCCAAGTAGAACTTCCCATTGTGGTACTGGTTGATGATACATTTAGCAATATTCTCTTTCGTCCCTCCGAAACTCACCATGATGAGTGCATTCATGTAGTTCATGATAGTGCTATGGTTTATTTTAGTCCCCTCCTCTGTCATCCTTGATTTACCCCCATAATCCCATTGCTTGATTTCTTCCCAGTGTCATGCCCATGAAGTTTCCTGTACTTTTTCTTTTAATGTTCTCCAACTGTTTCACTAGTGGACTTACAGTGGATTCCAACTCTTTTTCTTTGGTTGTCCTGCCTCTAGTTTGCTTTCGGTCCATGTTGTCAGTTTCTAGCTCGACTTCTTTCGTGGTTAATTTTCTCTTGTAGGTCTGGTAACTCTGTCGCTCTAAATCTCTAAAAAGTGGTAAGAATTATTCATCCGATATAGTATTTATAGTTGGACCAGACGGGGATCCTTTCTATGGAGGTATTAATGGTAGAACTAATGGAAAATGATGGTCTATTGAAAGCTCTTTTAATGCATTATGGTTTTGGCACTCCCTCTGATTGTAGTCACGATGGGTTGATTTGACCTTTTGATCCTCTTGTCGATGTGGATGATATGGTTGATCTGTGGTATGTCGATGGTGAAAATGTCGATTATTGTTGGATGGTGGTCTACTACGTCTGTCGTTATTTCCTATCACGTTGGTTTTCTTTGATTCTTTTGGATTTCGGGTTTTTATTTTTCTAGTTTTTCTAGTTTTTATAGTTTTTTGTTAACAGTTACGACAACTGCTTCTTCTTTTTTCAATTTTTTTTAGTTTTGGTACTATTTTAGTCGGGCATGGTTTATCAGTTTCTGAAATACTGTGCCATGTAATTTTCTCAGTTAGGCTGATCCATTGGCATTGATTTCTTAGATAATATAGGGTCACATACACTCTATGTGTATTTTATTTGGTGCCCCTTTCACCAGACTGTTATACAGTATTGCAAGATTTTCGACCGACTAGTTTTTTTTTTTTAATGTTTCGGTCGTGCCGAGCCGTCTATTGTTGTTTCTGAATTTCCTGGTGTTGTATGACAATTAGTCATTTCTCTTCTAGTTTGTCTAATTGCATTGCTCGGTCCTTCCTTGCTTCCTCGACATTGATGTGTAAGATGTCGGCTATTCTTGGTGTCTATTTTCGAAAGTGTAGAGGGACAACTACTTCTTGGCCATAGACTAATGGAAAAGGTGTTTGGTCGGTCGATCATTTATATGTTGTTTTGTATGCCTATAATACTACAGGAATTTTCTCGTCCCATTCATCTTTGTCGACATTGCAGATTTTTGTTAGACCTCTTGTTAGTGTTTTGTTGAATGCCTCTATTGCCCTATTCGACTGAGGGTGATAGGCTATGCTTCAACGATGCTCAATGTTGAACTGTTATGTTAGTGTTCCAATGGTTTTATTGATGAAGTGTGAACCTTGGTCACTGATTAGGGTTAGTGGGTAGCCAAACCTAGTAATGATGTTTTCATAAATGAATTTAGCATCTACCTCATTAGAGAAAGTTTCGACATGTTGTGCTTCTACCCATTTAGTTACATATTCTACTGCTGTTATGATGTACCTTGCACCTGTTTGTTTTGCTGGGATTGGGAATGGACCTATAAAGTTGGTATCCCAGATTTCGAATGTTAAGCTTGGGTTTGTAGATATCAAGGGAATCTATGTGTTAGGTAAAGTTCGACCTAGACGTTGGCATTGATCACATTTGCTAAAAAACTTCTTACAGTCTTTATAAAGTGTTGGCCACCACAGTCCTGATTATTGAATTTTATTGGCAGTTGTATCCGACTGAAAGTGTCCTCCCGTTGTTCCATGATGTGCTTCATACATAATTTTTTCTCGTTCATGCTCTAAAACACATCGACGGAGTACTTTGTCCAAACCCATTTTGTACAAAATCCGTTGATTAGACTATATGGTGCAGCTTTCATGGCAAGAATTTGTTTCTTCTTAGTGTTCATACCTTCAGGTGGTTTTCCATTCTCTAGAAATTGTGTTATTTCCTATAATTATGTAGGAACAACTTCTATTCAGAATAGGTGTGCATCCAGAAAGTCATCTTTGACTCATGTCGATTCCTCCCCCGTGTCAATTCTCGACAACTAGTTGGGCCCTACATTTAGTCTTCCTGGTCGAACGACCACTTCAAATTTGAATTCTTGGAAAAGTAATAGCCATCGGTAGATTCTTCCATGGTGTAGAGGCTTATCTACCAGAAATTTAAGTGCCGGATGGTCAGTGTATAATATGAAAGGGTTAGCTAATAGGTAGTGTCGACACTTTTGGAGTACAAAGACCATCCCTAGTTCCTCCATTTCTGTTGTTGAGTATTTGCGTTCCGACTTATTCAATTTTCTGCTGCTGTAAATGATTAGATAGTCCATTCCATCTTCACAAGGTTGTGTCAAAATCACACCTATTTCTAGGACTAAAGCATCAATATGTATATGGAATTTGATCGACCAATTTGGGAATCTGAGAATGGGTTCTTCAACTAGTTTTCTTTTTAATGTGTCAAATGATGTATCACATTCTTCCGTCCAATCGAACTCCTGATCTTATCTTAACAGTTATTCCAATGGGTATGTCATATCTGAATAGTATCGTATGAATTTTCTATAATCCCATATGAACTAACAATACTCTGACCCGTTTTGGATTCACCAGTGGTTTCAAGTCGAGGATTATTTTTATTTTTGCAAAATCGACTTTGATGCCTTCTTTGCAGACAATGTGCCCTAGTAAAATTCCTATAGGGGTTAAGAAGATACATTTTCTTATATTGAGAGATAGCTGAATCTGTTGACATCATTCCAACATTAGACTTAACCATTTACAATGGTATTTTAGCATGGAATATATCATCCAATCGTCAAAGTATACTGCCATCGTTTTATAAATATATTATTGAAATGTCTTGACAACTATTCTTGAAAACACTACAGGTGCATTCTTGAGACCGAAAGGCATCACTCTGTAAGCAAATGATTCAAATTCACAGACGAATGTTGTCTTTTTCTAGTCTTATTTTTCTATTAGTACTTGATTATACTCTAAGAACCCATCTGTGAATGAATAATATTCATGACCTATGACTTCGTTTAGGATTTCATCGACATATGGGGTCGAAAATGGATTTGTTAAAGTGACTTTATTTAATTCTTAGAAATCGACACATATTGTTAGCTTTGTCGAGTCATGCTTTTTTTATTGGATGACCATTGGGTTTTACCATTCTGAATGGTCGATGGGGTAAATAATTCCAGCTATGAGCATATTGTCGATCTCCTTTTTAACTATTTCTTTGTATTTGTGAGCCAACTTGTAGGGTCTTTTCTTGATAGGCCTAGCTTCAGGTTTTATTTCGATCTTCATCTCGCCCATTTATTTTACTAACCCCTTTATCTCTTTGTAGACTCAAGAAAAAACATCTTGAAATTATTTCAGTAAGTCGACGATTTCTGTTTTTTTCTCTTCACTCCATAATCACCTTTTTTTCCATTTTCGGTCTGTTATCATTAGATATGCTGATTTCTGTGGTTTTGAATTCTGTGTCCATCCATTGTGGTTCCTTTATCTCATTCATCTGTCAAATACCTTCTTTGAACTTTGAAAATGTCGTTGGAAAGTCTGTTGCCGTCATCCGGTCGGTATCGTCTTTGTCGGTCGATTCGATTTTAAATATTGTTCTGACTGGTTTGACCGTCTTCAGGTGATCAGATTTCCACTAAAAGATTTTCCCATGTGTATATTCATTTTCTAATTGGAGTCTAATCAACTGTGGTATTTTGTTTGATCTAATGTTATGGCATGTTGCGTTCCGTCGGCTATTATGTGTTGTTTTCTTAGTAGTCGGCTGTATAAATGTTTTTATTTGTTTCGTAGCTTCGACTAATTTTTTGTCTTCTGGTATAAAGTTAAAGTCCTTAATAAAATTTTCTCTAAGTTCATTCCATAGGAATGTTTCACCTCATGCTTCTTCCATTTTATACCATTTAGTTGGTAAATCATCTAATGTCGAGGGAAATAGGTGTGCCCATATATGTTCGTCTTTGTAACCAAGTCTTCTCCATTATTTTTCACATTTTCTTATGTGGTTTTATGGATCTTGTCCTTGTGTGAAGACAGGTATTTGTGCTTGTTTAGTTATATTGTTTTCTCCAAACCTTCATTAGAGGAAATTTCAACTCAAAATGGGCCTCCTAAGGAAAATTAATAAAATAATAGTTAAAATAATAAAATAATAAAATAATATTTATTAATTTTGGAGGAAAAAAAAACTATTTTTGTTCGTATTTTCAACATATCGCCTTGTGTTTTTACTCAAATTTCGATTGGGAGAGCTCGTTAGAAGCGGAATTAAATTTTTCCTCCAACGCGTACCCACTTGGCATACTTTTTATGGGCCGGGCTACCCAAAAACAAGAAATACCTGAAAAAACGTGATGATGACATCATCATCATGTTTTTCAGGTTATTCTTGTTTTTGGGGTAGCAAGGCCCATCAAAAGTATGCCGAGTGGGTACTTCTTGGATGTGGAATTTAATTCCGCATCCAACAAGATTTCCCAATTGAAATTTGAGTAAAAACACATGGAGATATGTCGAAAATACGAACAAAAAAAGTAGTTTTTTATGATACTTATTCGCAAATTTATATTAAAAATTGTTTAAGAGGTGCTGCCTTTTTGAATTTTAAAGCATTTTGATTGGCTAATACATGATGACATGGAATTTGTATTATTTTTGGAAGGCCCATTTTAAATTGAAATTTCCTCTGATGTATATGAAGAAATTTGAAGTTGCTGTCCACGTTTGTAGTCTGGATTGATGGGTGTTACACCATCGAGCATATTGTCATGTAAATGTCTCTACCAGGCTTTGGATTCGGCCATGTTCACCTAGGTTCTTATACACTTGTTCTACATGGAGAACTAGCAATTCTCTCTCTTTTTACCGACGATTTTGTTTATTATCTTTGTTTATTGGTGTAAAAGAGGGGTATTCCTTTATTTTCTTTTCAAATATTTTAGGAATAACCAATACACAAATTTTTTTTTGGGTTGGTTTCTTTTGGATAGCCTGAATAGTCCAACAACCCCTTGCTTGTGTTTCATAGTTTTCAATTTCCCAATCATACAATTCTGCATCCGAATTATATCCAACCGAGTCCTGGTTTCCTATATGAAATTCACCATAACTATTAGGTTCAGTATAGTCTTCATCATTTTGAATCTCATAGAGTTGTCGAAAATCAACTTCCTCATCTATAGGATCAGTACAGGGTTCTCCTTGTGAAGGAAAAATGGGGACAATAATTTTATGTCCATTCCCTTTTAGTTTTAATCTTTCCTTATCCAATGAGATAGATGCCTTCATTTTTCTGCCCCATGGACATCCTACCAAGGATGGAAAGGAATTGGATCATTCCTTAGGTTGATGATTTCGAAATCGACTTTTGTCAAAATTCCTTTTATCGTTGCATCGACATTTCTCCAAACTCCAATAGGTTCGATGAGTCCTTGGTCAGCTAAATTTAAATATAATCCCCATTCATTCAGTTGAGGCCTACCCAATTGTTCCCATGTATCCCTCGTCATGATGTTTTCTTGGGATCCAAAGCCGAGAATGACTTGTCAAATGTGGTATCCTTCTATTTCAAGATCGAAAAGTGGATCAACATCATTCTTATCTTTTTTATTTAAGCTGCATATGCTCTTAGTTTGTTTATCCATATTATTTTTGTTCTTAATATTGTACAGTAGGTCAATGAATTGTGCCACCGACTTATCCTTATGTATTAAGTTCAATAGTTCATGAAGTGTGTTCTATCGATTGTCATTGACATCTTCTTGTTTAGAAAATTCTCGGAACATGCTTGATGCATCGTTATACAATTGTTTTTTCTTTGTAGGGTTAGGATATTCATTTTTATCTTTAATTTTTCTTATTCTTGGATTGTCACCTCCAATTTTTGTTCCTTGTCTAGTTACTATGTGTAGATTCTTTGTGCGAAGTATATCACTTTTTTTAACACAAGACAAGACATTAACATTCTTCTTTTTATTAATTTTGTCAAGTATGGTGGGACAATCTTACAATGAATGGTCACCCACACAATAGCTAGTACAAATTTTTAAATTGGTTATGTCTTTGTATGGATAGTCCGCATACCAGTGTCCTTCTTTATAGCATGTAAAACATTGAATTGGCCATCGTGGTCGATTATCATGATTTCCAGAGAATCATCATTGACCTCGAAATCCTCCACGACGGTTGTCGAACTGGAACTTGTATCTATGGCTTTCATATTGTCGATTGTTTGGTACATTTTGTTCATTTGAGGTATTGTGATGTTCTGGTCCATGACGTTTGTTTGGTAGAGTTACTGATAATTTTGTCGGTTTTTCAGGTTCAAATGGCAGTCGACTGTCTTATGAATCTTGACTTCATAGATCACACACCAAGAATATTTTCCATTCTTCATGTTATATGGGATATCCTTCATTGCATGGTCTACATGCTCCTAACAGATATCGCATAAACATTTTGTTTGAACAAAACGAACGTCTTGTTGGCTTACATCCTATCGACAATTATATTTAGTACGGCGGACTGTAGAGAATTTTTTGCACCAAATCTCCTGTCCTTTGAGGTTCAGTTCTATTAAGGATTTCTGCATGATTTCCAATTGTTCTTCAATTCATGCGTCGACATCAAAATATGTTGGGTAGTCCTCATCCATCTCAACCTGCAGAGCTTTTTTCAGTTCTTCTTCATACGTTTTCAATGTCTCCAGACTTATATGTCATCGGATCTTTTGGGAGAGCTCTGCAAGAAACCATTGAATTAATAATTGTTCATCAATAACATAGTCTATTTCACTCAAGAGGTCTTTCCATCTTTTGTCATAGTATTAGATGGTTTCTGCTGGTTTTTGCATTGTAGACTTAAGTTTTTTCTCTGCCAAATGCTTCACATCTAATGTTTTGAAGAAGGATAGAAACTGTTGCTTGATCTTTGCTTTGGATGCGTTAGGTGTCCTTTTGGTATAGGTCATATACCAAGTTAATGCTCTCTTTCATATGGCACCTACAAACTGCGCCATTTGTTGTATTCATTTGTAACTTGATTAGCCTCCCATGTCAACTCGCACATGAACCAATGTAGCCCGGGGTTTTTGTCTCCCTCATAGAGGGGGATGTGTGCTAAACTGTGCCCCATGTCAGCGTTTTATTCTCCTTCGGGAGGTGGCAGTGGTGGGGGTGGTGGTGGGGGTAGTGGGATATTCCATGTATCTCTCTGTCCACAGCTATTCTCGACAGAACTTTCATTTTCTTCAGATATTTTGGTTGTCGATTCTGTTTCAACAACTTGTCGGTTAGTTTCGACTTCTTCTATCGATGTACAACTACACTGTTGTGCCTGTGAGTTCAACTGGTCTATGTTTTGTAAAGTTGTGTTTGGTAAGGGGGGAAATCCTTCATGTCCAGGGTAGAGTAAATGAATACTTCAGTTGGATGAGTACGCCTAAAGTGTAACCTAATTTCCTTCCTCCGGTCGACGGACCACTAAGTGATTGTCATCATTTACTTCGTCGTCTAGTTGGATCCATATACCGAACTCACCAGCTCTTAGTCTCAGGTCCTCCTATACAATGGCCTACATTCAGGTACTGAGATTTATCAGAGACAGAGGTCTTACTCCTAGGGTATTTCCAGTTGGAGAGATTCTCATTTCTCTATCCATAAGTCTTCCTCCATTGGTGACACCTCTTCATCTACACCTTCCTTCTGTCGGTCATGACCCGACTGTGGTGGAGTTTCCTCATGCTCTGTCACCCTGGAAACCATTCTTATTTGGATCGCTATATATTTCTTTCTTATCTCTTCCCTTCTTCTTTTCCTCTTCTCCCTTTCTATCTTTTGTAGGTTCGATGTACCTCTGTGAGTCATTGTCCACTCAATTTCCTTTCCAAGTTGAATTTTCATTGCTGGTGATGGTATTTTATCAGGTCGACTAAAATCCTTCTACTCTACCTTGATACATGGCTAGATACCCCCCCATATCCTACCTAACGCTTTAGTAAGCTCGAATAGTTATGTCTATTTGTTCAGGAAGTACTCCCACTCCCTTTCAGTAATAAATTTTTCCCGCGCTTTTTTCTTTTCCGCCCAGTTAGTGTTTGTTGGTGGTTCAATGAGTGATGGGTGAGGTTTGACTATAAGGCCTACTCCTCTGTCGATTATGAATTTGACCAACAATTTTGGTAGTGAACAAACAAATTTCTTAGTAAATTCATTATACAATATTTTTTCAATACTTTCAACTGAAACTCTCTTCTCTACTGCTTGTTCTTAACAGAATTCGTCTGCAATTTTCTCAAACTACTCCGATAGGTTTGTTTGTCCTCCTCATATTAGTTTATGAAGAAATTCTTGATCTTTAGTTGCTTTTGGATTCATCTAATAGTTTTTTTAACAACTAGGTTTTATCATCCAAAATATCACTTCTCCATCCGAGTGCCGACATTCCTCATGTTGGTACACAAAAGGACAATTTGGATTGAAGTTTCCTAAACACTATAGATGGGCATGACCTTTAATACATTTTCCTCGGACCAGCCTTGTATATTTTTATTATGGATTTTGGGTTGCATATGCGACTATGTACATTGCAACTCGGGTTTCAAATGCGAGTGTTTGCATTGCAACCCGTGTATACTTGCATACACGAGTTCCCTTTGAGCAACCCACGTGCCATACATGAATTGCCTATATTAATACTCATGTATACCCTAATTCAACAATAAAAAATATAATTTGAGATTAGATGAGATTAGCTGAGGCCTAATCCATAACTATCCCAACCATCTCAACCATCCCAATGTTCGAAACCACTCTATTTCCCAAAGTATAAATAGAATTCCTTGGGGTGGGGACTAATCAATCAATTTTGGAGAAAAAAGTTATGTTGGTGGTATATATTCATAGTCTTGGAGCAGCAGAATTCAAAGTCCTTTGGTTTCAAAGGAGTCCTTGTGTGAGAATTTTGGTTGTACTCTTATCTTGTTCACCACTTGTTAATAAAGAGAATTCTTCTTCCAATCTTGTATTGAGTTTATTTCATGTATATTGGCTTAATGAATATGTGTGATTATGTTATATATATGCTTTTCATATAACCTCTAATATACATATGCAAGAGATATTACTTGAAGGATTTTCTCTTTATAGGTGGAGAAGTACATCCCTAGAAGCTTTGGAGAGAAGTGGAGTGAGAGAATATCAAGCTTGGATCAACCGTCGTTAATCGATTAAGTCAAGACTTTGTTCCTATTCTGTTTCCATTCTCCATAAAAGCTTATTGTCTACAAGTTAGTAGTGAGTTGGTAACCCTGGACCCTAGGTTACAAGGGTGCTTTATCCTGAACAATAGAACTGGTGACTTCACTGGGAATCCCATCTTGCTGTGGATTTATCCTGTAGGTTCCTCACTAGTATTTTCTCTGATTCTGAGCGTGGTTTTTTTATCCCACCTTTGATTTGTAGTATAGTATGTCCAGAGACCTTTTTATATTTTTTCTTTGAATTTTTTTTGTTGTATACGTGGGTTTCTGATATACACAGTCACATATAGAAACTTGTATACGCGGGTTGCTCTATAAGACAGTCATGTATGGTACGTGAGTTGCTGTATAAGACAGTCGCATATATCCTGTAGCAGAATAATTTTTTTGGTAGGGTTTTCTTGTCCCTGTCTTGGCTGAATTTTTGTCTACTTAGGGGTCTTCTATTATTGCCATAATCCTGTAAGTCCTGTACGCCATACTTTTTTCTTGTTTTTAAGCCTTTGGGTTTGCTTTGTTTGAATCTTCCAGTGACTTGAACTGGTCCTCCCGCTTGGCCTATGAGTTCATTCGTATGTGTCTGAGTGAGTGATCAGGGCTTTAGATACCTTATTCTCTGTACTGCTTTGTGTAGTGTCAGTTAACCACTTGTTCTTTAGTAAATCTAGTGGATTTGGTTCATTAGTTTTCCAAGTCAGGGTTTTCACCAAGTTTATTTCCTGTTTGTTTGAAATTTGGTCATTAGAGGTCCTCTATACTTCATTTTTATTTTGATGTGTTGTAATCATTCAAACTTACTCAAACATTTGCATTTAGATGCATAGTAGTTTTTGAAGAATTTGAAAAAAGTGAAAGAAAAACATTTTCATGCTTTTGCATATAGTTGCACTTAGTAGTTTTCTTTTCAGCATTTTCAAATAAGATTTCAAAAATTATAAAATGTCTTAGTTTTTTCGACGCTTACTTTTAATTTCATTAGCTTACATTTATAAAAAGAAAATAATTTTGGTTTAAGTAGTTGTATTTTGCTTTGGAAGTTGCTTCATACATCATTTTTACTTTTCTTATCGAGTCTATAACATCACAGTCCTTCACGCCACTTACGTTCTGACTAAGAACAACCCTTAAAATAAATGATATAATTTAAAATATATTAGTAAGTTTTATTTTATAGGGTCATACACCAACTAGCATAGGCTAGGATTGTGGGATAGGGAGTTTAAACTCCCCACAAGTTCTTCAATTCAGACGTAGTTGGCCAATCGCTAAATAAACCCTTTCCTATGTTGGTTGTATCTGGGAATATCCTCTCAAATAGAAGTTAAGCATGAGGCCGCGTGGAGTCTTGGAATAAGGAGATAACCCTCTGATTCCTTGTCAAAGCGTAGACCAATGATTTTGCGCATATGAGGATTCTTCCCTAGATAGGGTTTCGGGATTTGCTACCTTGCCCATGCGTATGAACCAGGCTTATGACTGCCCACCCAGACTATCAATATAGTTAAGGTTTCCTATAGTCTCTCAGACATCTAAGTTTCATATACAGGTACACCGAAAGGCTATTTCTAGTTGACCTTGGATAGGCTTGGAAGGAAACCCTTGTAGAAAGTGTGGGAGGGCGGTGGGTGATTCTTTCACTTGTGCCTAAGAACATCTTCAAGGACGCCAAGTAACTATCTCTCATATTTATTCCAGAAAGCATATCTTATACCCCTTGTGATTATTGAAATAATTTTCAGAAATTTTGTAGTGATTGCTCTATGGTTTGTTTGTGTTTAGCTGACCTTAGGGTGTGAAGAGTCAAATTTTCAATCATGGAGGACCAACCTTTCAAAAGGTCAAGAAGGTTGCAAAACCTTCCCCTGGACACTATAGTGGATCCTCCACCACCCCCTCAAAGGCATACATTAGACACAGATGGTTCTTTTGAACCAGTAGGAATTAGTGAAGTTCCAGGTGAACTAGAACTTAGGACAAACCAGGTTGATACAACCCTAGTAGAGATAGAAGACTTGCAGGCTAACGAGTTTGCGAGAAAATTTAATTCACCTCTTACTGACCTAAACGATCCATTGATCATCTAGTTTCATCCTTTCAATTCACCTGTGATTGGTGTTCTTGTGGGAAATCTAATGTCTAGTATAGGAGAAAGTTCTTCTACCTCCACCTCAGCCACTCTGGTTGAAGGGGTACCACCTCCCCTAGTGGGTGCCCCTAGAGAAAACATACCTACTACTCCTTTAACTCCAGCTAGTTGGGTGGTTATACCACTGGCTTCAATAAATGTAGTAGGCACTTCTGGTGGGGTGTTCACTAGGATCCCTAGTGTACCTCCTGTTTCAGCTTCTTTTGCACACACTGCCCAGAGTGGTCCAGTGGGATCCTCTTCATTTGTTCAGGGTTTTCCTTGGAATGGGGGCCACATTCCCCCATCCACTCCATATGTAGGTCCCACACCTACCAATGTAGGGGTGGATTTTGGAAACACTAACCCTTATGGTCAAGGTTTTGAAATGTCGGTTTCGGCTCCTTTCACGATTTCTCCTTTCTCAATTTTTAGCAAAGGGATACCTGCTCCTATTTTCCAAACTCCAGTTTCATCTGGAGCAGTTCAAACCACATACACTACACCACATATGAACAATCCACTGTCTTATGGGTGGAATCCTTTCCAAAGTGGTTCGACTACCTCACAACCAGTAGCTAGGGGCAACCCCGCATTTACTTTTGGGAACCAGGGGGCAAGTCCTATTTCCCAAGCTCATACTTTTTAGGATCTGGTCAGACCCAAACTTCCTTTCCTGGAAACTTTGAACTTTCCATACTTGGCCAAGTTAATTAAGGACCCAGTAAAACATGATGCCACCTGGCCACCTGTCCGCACCAAACTTCCCTCAGATATTCCAAAATTTGAAGGCAAAGTTAGGGAAGACCCAGGGGCTCATATCACCACTTTTCATTTTTGGTGCTCTTCCAACTCACTGAATGATGACACTGCTTAGTTGAGATTGTTCCAGAGAAATATTATTAGTGCCGCAACAAAGTGGTACATTGAACTTCCCTCTGCTGCGTTTGATAGTTTTTGGGACTTAGCTGATGTGTTCCTTAACCTTTCCATCTTCCTATCCGGTACGACACTGGTATAGACTTATTGTCCACCTTTTGGCAGGACAAATCCACCCACATTTTAGATCATATACAAGAGTGGCGAAGGTGGAAAAGGATCATTAAGGAAACTATCCCTCTTGAGTTTTTGTTATAATGGTTCCTTAAATCCTTATTGTCGTATATATCTAAGGATGTATCCAATTTGGGAATAACTAATGAGGAAGAGGCTATGCTCAGGGCCTAGTAGTTAGATTTGATATATTCTCAGTCTGGGATTTTATATGAAATCATCTTTGATGCACCGAGACCAACCCATAATGTCGAAAAACCTAAGCATAGACCCCATGTCGATGGTGTGGTTGGTTCAGTGATTAAATATCCCACTCTAGAATATTTGGCGAAACAAATCCATGATTTGTCTGTCAAATAGTATACAACAGAGGTAGCAAAGGCTGCCCCCTCACCCTAGAATGCAAATTTTTTTACACAATCCTCCCAAAATGGAAATTAGTAGCCCAGTGGGAAAACAAAAAGGGGGAAGAAAGGTGAGGAAAACCAAAACAAGCCAAAACCCACAAAAAATACTGATGGGGTCAAAAAAGAGAAGAAGAAGGTGAAATTTCCATGTAAGTTGTGCTAGGAAGATCACCTGACCCATCAATGTCCCCTTATTGACCAAGCTCAGAAGCTACTCAAAGGCCAACAACTAGCTGTCCTAAAGGATCCTTTTCCCCAAGGACATAATTCTGCTTCGGGTTCAAATGTAGCAGGGGGCACCCAAATGCTCTTGACCCAAATTATATCAACATGGTTCGATCCCAGACTTTACTCTTGACTAGGAACAAGAACTATGACACTGAGGCTCCAGAGAAGGGTAAGTCTATAGGTGAAACTTCTAACCCTCTCACAATTGAAAAAACTGTCAAAACTATGCCCAAGATACCAAAGGGTGTCTTTAAGAAAACGTTGCACAATCCTAATGCTAGGGCTATAACCAACTACCTGTAGTTGAATATTTATCCCATACCGCGTTTGTGATGTCGGCTTTAGATTTGTTACAAAGTTTCCCCTCCCAACGAGATGCACTCTTAGTAGCCTTAGGTAGTATGGATTCGTTGAGCCACATGGCAAAGTTTAATTTATCTGATGTTAAAATTTTCCTACCTTATCATGTGGCCTTATCGATAGATGTCATCCATGGCGGAAAAACCATTGGAAGGGAAGTTTTCAATGAGGGTGTTTCCACATGTGTCATGTCCTTGTCTTGTTGGAAAGATCTTGGATCTCCAGAGCTAGTTCCATAGAACACCCTACTTACTGCTTTCGACGGAAGGTCATTCCATCTGCATGGTATCCTACCATATTTTGAAATAAAGTTGGTAGGGAAGACAGTGTCTGTTGAGGTAGAGGTGATTGATGCACCTTTGGATTATAACTTGCTCCTGGGGATAAGTTGGACTTATGCCATGTCCACTATTGCATTGGTAGTACTTTGGGTAGTAGTGTTTCTGCATGAAGGGAAGTTGGTTGCTGTAGACCAACTTAGTTTTACTCAAAAAGGCTACATGGAAACTAATAAGTCCACCGTGCCATTGGTTGATCAGGTTAAACCTGCTTCAAAGAGCTTAGGGGATGTAATGTATGCATCATTGATGGGCACATTCAATTTTATAGCTTTGATTAATTATTTAGGTTCTACTAGTGTAGGGAACTCTATTGCAATGGTTGTTGATAGAATAGATCCTTGGGTTCTTCCTTCCCACCATGAACCTAAAGTGCCCTTATCAGCACCAGAATTAGCTTATCAAGATATCGTTCATACTGCTTTTGATCCCATTCCGGTCCCTCTCAGAGTATCAGAGGAGCCGAAAGAATCCTATCCACCTGCTTGGGAAGAGAACTCTTTGCATACTGAATATTGCTTAGATATGGTTTTTCCATCTGACGAAGCCATTTTGTAAGCTATGTGCGGATGAGATAAGATCTGCAAAGATATTCACCATCGATCCTATTTTCTTTTAGAGTTAAGAAGGATTGAAAATCAAGAGTTCCATATGAGACTGGTAGGTGATGCTGATACACCCATTAATCCCTTACCTAGGGAAACAATATTTACTAAGGGGAATATGGAAAACATTTCCGCTACTATTCCTATCAACATCTCTGCAAACCCAAACATTGTGGAAAATGTACACATCGGTGCAAACTACTCTTCGTAGGAGATTGCGATCTATACAACCTTGTTTAAATAATTCCGTGACATGTTTGCCTGGTCATATGAGGAGATGCCAGGCATAGATCCATCAATAGTCAAGCATGAAATCTGAACATATCCCGATGCCAAACCATTTCGACAAAACTTAGACCTGTCAATCTGCGTAAAGCGGCGGCTGTTAAGGATGAAGTTGAAAAATTATTGAAAGCCAGTTTCGTTTACAAGATAGCTTTGATAGAATGGGTATCCAACCTCGTTCCTGTCAACAAAAAGCAAGGGACAATATGCGTTTGTACTGAATTTCACAATCTAAACAAATCCTGTCCTAAGGATAAATACCCCACACCATTCATAGATCAAATCATTGATGCTTGTGTGGGGAGTGAAGTCTTCTCGTTTATGGACGGTTTCTCTGGGTATAATCAAATTCAAATTAAACCAGAAGACCAACATAGAATAGCTTTCATCTGTCCTTGGGGTACATTTGAGTACAGGAAATGCCTTTTGGATTGAAAAATGTAGGGGCTACCTTTCAGTGGGAAATGAATTTTTCCTTTCATGACATTAAGTCTATTGTTGAACCCTACCTTGATGATCTGCCAGCACATTCTCATAAGAGGATCAATCACCCAGATCACTTATGTTTAATCTTCGAACGATGCAGATACTACAAAATTCGCTTGAATCCCCACAAGTGCATTTTCTATGTCGAGTCAGGGAGACTACTCGGGTTCATTGTTTCTAACAAAGGTATTTAGGTGGATCCTTTGAAAGTTGAGGCCATAGTAAATTTTCCTCCTACTCATTCCATCAGGAAGCTTCAAATCTTGCAAGGGAAGTCCAACTTCCTTCGATATTTTATCTTAAATTATGCCAAGATCACTAAAGGTTTCATGCACCTATTGAAGCAGGACACTCCATTTGTATGGGATGAAATTGCACAACTTGCATTCGAGGCATTAAAGAAAGCTTTGTTGTCGGCACCATTACTACGCCCACCAGATTACTCTCATGATTTTATATTGTATCTGGCCGCATCTGAGTCGACCATAGGGGTAGTACTAGTCTAGGAGGATGATAAGCTCCAAGAGCATGTCATCTACTATCTTAGTCGTGCTTTAGATGGCCCTGAACTTCTGTATTCCCACGTCGAGAATTTGGAATTAGTAGTTGTGTATGCTATTCAGAGGTTGCGTCAATACATCTTACTAAGGACCACAATGGTAGTGGCAGATGTTAATAATTTCCAATATGTTTTGTCCCGATGGATAGTTGGAGGCAAATTAAACAAATGGATAGTCATTCTCTAGGAGTTTGACTTAGATTTCCAATCTGCCAAATCCAAAAATACTTAGTTTTTGCATAGCTCATTGTAGAATTTTCGGTTGAGGAATATGTAGCCATTGAAGAAGACTCTTTCCCAGATAAGCACATCTTTTTGATTTCCAGCTCTGACCCTTGGTATGGAGATATACTTGTCTATCTCCAGAATCTGAAGTGCCCTGTAGCCTTTTCACGGGAAGAACGGCGCAAACTATGCTTACATGAAAAAAATACCTCATTAATGGAGATACTTTATATCGTAGAGGGCTAGATTCTATTTTGCATCGATGTCTTATCCATGAAGAGGCTGAGACTATCCTAAATGATGCCCATAGCGGAGCATGTGGGGGTCATGTATCTGGGCTAGCAACGGCCCAGAAGATTTCACATGTCGATTATTTCTAGCCCATGATCTTTAAATATTATGTGGAATCCATGAAGTGTTGTCATTCTTGTCAGCTTTACACCAGAAAAGTTGCGGTTGCATCCTACTCCATTATTTCCTGTCATCTCAGTGGGACCCTTCATGAAGTGGGGGATAAATTACATGATTTGCAACCCAGTATCGGCTGGGGGGCACAAACACATCATTTTCACTGTAGATTAGTTCATGAAGTGGGCAGAGGAAATGCCCACCTATAAAGATGACACGGAAACTACATTTTTTTTTGTTTTCAACCAAATTATCACACGGTTTGGTATCCCTAAAGAGATTGTCACTGATCATGGAATTCACTTCCAAACTAGCATGATGACTGAATTAAACACTATGCTAGGGTTTAAACAAGCACATTTGTCTTATTTCTACCTACAAGTGAATGGTCAAGTCGAGGCTGTAAATAAAACCTTGAAGACTATTCTCAAGCGCACTATTAATGCAGCCCGGTCCAATTGGAACATCATGTTGTATGCTACACTTTGGGCTTATCGGACCAATGTGAAAACTACCATAGGGTTTTATCCTTTCCAACTCGTTCACGAAGTGGAAGCAGTAACCCCGGTTGAGTGTGAAATCCCATCTTTAAATATTGCTATTCATGTGCTACCTGATACAACAGAGCTGGGAGAATGGTTGTTACACTTAGAACATCTAGATGAACAGTGTAGAGATGCATTGACAGCAAACGAAGCTCATAAAAATAGGGTAAAAAATCAGTATGATGAATCATTCAAACCTAGCATTTTTTCTGAAGGGGAGCTCGTCTTGCTTTGGGATCAAGACAAAGAACCCCTGGTGGCAAGGAAATTTAGGTCTATGTGGTTAGGACATTATGTCGTGTCAAAATGTTTGAAGAAAGGTGCGTATGAATTAACCGATTTCGAGGAAAATAAACTGCCTGAGCCTAGAAATGGGCTCTACCTCAAAAAGTACTATGCTTAGGCTTAGCACTTTTTTGTATTTTTATTGTATGTAACTTTATGTACAATAGTTCATTGGTTTGTGTTCTTATATCATCTGTTGGTTGTTACAGATGTCTTCTGACTGGTTCATAGGTTTTGTATATGGCGCTAGCCACCACACTTGCAACCTGGCTTTAGCTACATGGGTTATTTACTCACCCTCAAGACAACTAGTTGCCTCTGGAAGCGCTTGTCTATGTCCTGCTACCAATAATGTGGTCGAGTACAGGGATTCCATTGAGCTGTTATGGGATTCCTTATCATGAGGAATTACCAAGCTGGAAGTCATGCTTGACTCTCAACTGGTATTTTCCCAGCTCAATCGAGCTTATCAGGTGCGAAACCGTATTCTACTACATCAATTTATGCAAGTTAGGTTTTTGGAAAGAAATTTTGATTTTATTACATTTAATCATATTCCAAGAAATTAAAATTCATTAACTGATGGATATGCGAATTATATATTGTATTGGCATTTAACACATATTCCATAAAATTTACAACGGGCACATTAAAAAACACATGTAAATAAACCGACAATATTGTTGTACAGGAATAAACACCTTATAACCGAAGGTCTGGGGTTACCAACATACCCATGAAACTTGCAGGCAATTGACTCTAGAGTGCAGTAAAGGAAATAGGAGGATAGAAAAGACTCACCCGATATAAGACGGTTGATCCTAGCTTGTCCTCTTCCGCTCTGCTTCTCCTCCAAAGCCTTCAGGGATGCTTCTCCTTCACCTGTCAAAAGTCAATCCTCCAAATACAATATGATACATATATATAAACAGGTTAGATATATCATATACAGAGTGCTGAATCATAAGTATTTATCAAACCACAATATATTAGAGACATTCAAGACACATATGGAAGAAGGATTCTCTTCATTAACAATAATGAAAGAGTTCATATTACAACCCAACGCCTGAGACAAGGACTCCTCTACAACCAAAATATTCTGAGTTCCACTACTCCAAATACTTCTGAATAAACTCCACCAGCATAAATTTTCTCTCTAAGTGTATGTCTGATTAAAACCCTCCCCAAGGCCTGCATTTATACTTGGTGAAATAAGGCAGTTTCGAAGGTTGAGGAGGTTGAGACAGTTAAGGTGATTAAGGTTAAGTTCTTAACTAATCTCAAGTAATCACGAGTTTTTATTTTAAATGTCAAAGGAAGGTGTACGCGGGTATCAATACTGGAAACTCACGTATGACATGCGAGTTTCTCTAAGGGTAACCCACGTACAAATGTGTACGCGAGATGTAATAACCTACACTCGCGTAAAACACGCGAGTTGCATATAAGAAGAGTCACGTACAGGACTTGACATATTTAAAAGGTAAAAATAACCAGCTGGGTGGATGAGAAATGTAGTTCATAATAATCCCATCTACAGTGTTTTGGGAAACCCTCAATCCATAAAATGTCCTTTTGTGTGCCGACATAGTGAATGCCGGCACTCGGACGGAGAGGTGCCATTCAGGTGGATAACATATGCCCCCTAATGTGTGAGGTCAGAGGGAAGCGATGGCCAAAATACATTATAATATTTATCTTTGGAGAACTTAGAAATCCAATGGAGTAGAGAGAGTACCTAAAACAAATACATAATAATGTCATATACAAAGTTACATCTGAGGATGCTATGTTCAATTTACTGGAACACTAGCTCCTTTACAATATTTGAGTACATCATATGATATGGGTATGAAACCATGTATATTTCAAAGGTGGATCGAAGCCACAATATACAATAATGATGAGTCTTCAAAGATCTGGAAGCTGTGTATATGAATAGAACATAATCTTGTGCAACTTTGTCCATAGATGAGGAACTAAGGTCTTCATAAAGGATCCCAAAGAACTAGTACAATCCAAGCCATGTGAATAAGGGTAAGCTGAAGTCGAACATGGAAAGGATTCAACAGTTTTTCAATCAATAGGTGATAATAAACAACTGAAGCAAATGAATTCACCAATGATGAAAGTGAATCCTGAGGTACAAACGTCAAAACTCTAGGTCTTCATCATCAGGAAGTACTGAAACGGAAACATGCTGTGATAAGGAAGGCAATAGATCCTCCAACGGATCACATGAGTGACTAGGAACTAGGCAAAATAAGGGAGACACAATAGATAATAGATATAACAATGATGGGATCAGGCTATAGATCATACATTGGGTAAAGTCCTTGAACAATGAGCACAACACAGAGATGACCCAAGGCAGCGTCTAACTTATAGATAGAACAACTAGACCTATCTTTCATGTAGGAGACATGATCAGATTCCCCAGGTATAACAGACAAGAGGAGGAGTAAGAAACTCAAAGTGATAGCTGAACAGAAAAGTAATCATTGAAACATGGATATCGAAAAAAACAAAGAGTGCTATGTTCAAGGAGGACATGCTACCATTACTGAAAACAAGAGAAAACTTCTTCCTTACCTTCCCTGTTAAATTTTAACGAGTCCAGGAAAGTTAACTCAGATCCCTCTTCATTTTTTAACAAGCTTGAAGAGACGGGAAAATAATGCTTGATAGTGTCACTGATTCGTGGATTTAACGAGCCCAAACTAGTACATGCTCGATGGTGTTTTCACAGTTTAGAGAGTCTGAAAACTCCGAAGAAGACTCTAGGGGGGTGCTTTTTCATACAATTTAGTCTCCTGAGGCCGAAAAAGTATAAAACATACCAAAGAAGAACTCTCTTAAATTCTGAAGAAGAAAATGCGCACCTTTTTCGTACTTAGTCAGGAAGGTACGAAAAATGTTAAATTACCACCTACCCAACGCTCCTTCAAAAGAAGCATATAGCCTCAGTTTTATGAGTGTGAAGGAAGGCAAGATCACTCGGAAAGATCCATTTGATTACGAGAAATGGGGCTTACAACAATAAACTCGATGCTTTGTTCTTTAGGGTTTAACGAGCATGACAAAGACATAAAGTACACTCGGAATATTTTTCATGTTTTGGTCCAGAGCACGAAAAAGAGAAAACTAAGCTCATATTGGGGGTTCCTTTTTCGTAAGTTTAGTCCCTCAGGTCCGGAAAAGTGATAAACCTATGCCTGAGAATACTCTTCTTAATTCAAATAGAAAAGAGAGGGATCCTTTCTTGTATTATTCCACATGGTCCGAGAAAGCGATAAACTACCACCAATGTGGATGCCCATTCACATATTCTTAACGAGCTTGAATGGATAAGTTTACTCGGTAGTCAAGTCTATTTTGAGGAGTCACACCTGGGCCTAAAGAAACTCAAAATATTTCCCGTGAAGTTTTAACGAGTCCGAAAAAGTCAACTCGCGGCCTCCTTACCGTTTTTCATGAGCTCGAAGGAGAGCAAAAAGAATGCTCTAAATGCGACGAGACGAGTGTCATAGGCAGGCGAAACTAGTTCCAAGTGCAAGGAACAAACCTATGCACAATGCAAGGAAAGTGAGAAAGATAAGGACACTCAGGGAATGTCTCCTCATGGTAAAGGGTGTCAAGTTGCAAAGGAAAAATGATACAAGGCTTAGCGATGATGAGAACAAATATGAGGGCTTATACAACAAGCTAAAAGCATGGAATCCGACATCAGGCTCAAAAGTGCGAGCAAGATACATGCAAATGCAATTTCAACTTGAAGCACAAGGCAAGGCCAGTAAACAGTTGTGAATCCAACTAAGAATCTTGTCTCCAAGAAACAACAACATCAGGATCATATTCAGAAGAAAAGATCCGATGCAGGTTACTTTGGCAGAAACACATGCAACTTTGCTATCTTCTACAAAAGGTAAAGTCAAGGAAGAATCGACCGAAGAAGATTCTATAGAACCAAGGCTCGAGGGTTTATAATTAGTAAGATCAACCTCAAAAGGAGAGCAAAAATCAACAATGGAGATAGAGTCTATAGGAACAAACTCAGTATCATAGGAGTTGAAAAATTCATAAGAAAAAATCAAACTCATCAGGATCACTGACTTGCTGTTTGAAGGAAGAGTCAAAAGACTCAACATGACCAACATAAGAAGAAAGGTCAGGCTTATTAGGCAAATCAGGGTTAGACTTAGTCACAACTGAACCAACATCCAAAAGAAGATCAAACTGTATCAAAGACTCTAGGAAGACTTCATCCGAAGGAAGGAGATCATCCAAGATAGGACACATGTCTAAACTTTCGAATGGATCGACAGAGTGAAGAGTAGGCTCCACAGTCTGTATAGGGTGACTCACCCAGTCAACTACTAGGACCAAGTCCTGAGAAGGTAAGCATGAAAACAGAGGCTTCTTCTCAGTAGCAATTGAACGCAAAGGACAAGAGGCCACATAGCTCACCTGTGGCGGGGTAGTGTCTATAGAAACACTAGGAACCAATAAAGGAAAGACCTGGTCTCTAGTTGGGTCATGAGAAGGATCAAGAAAATCCAACTGATCAATAGTGACAATTTCTTCGCCATGATTAAAGTACATCACATGAAAAAATGTTGACACCACAGCTTGCATGGCATAGACATAATCACATCTGAGGAGCATATTAAAGTCCAAGGGGTCTTCTATCACCATGAAGTCAACTAAGACGGTATTCCCACCCAAAGTAACAGGTGTTTGAGAAAGAATTTCCAAGGCTATACTAGTTCTTCTATCAAACGCCAGTAACTGACTAGTAGTCGACACAAGGCTGGGAGATCCCATGCCTTGCCAAGCACGAGCAGCCAAAATCCTAACTGAGGCTCTTTCATCAATAATACAATGAGCAATCGTATAAGGTTCAACTTTGACCTTTATCTGGAAAGGTGCATCAGAAGGAAGGCGCAGCTCAACTAGGCTATCCCAATCAAAGGAAGCAATCCGAGATCTTGGTGGGGGTTGATCCTAAGTGATTTCAGTGCCCCCTTGTTTAGTAATGTCTGAACTGGAAATGAAGAAAATGTGACTAGCAAACACTTCACTCTCCAAAGGAAGAGTGAGATTGATCGACAATGGCATCGATTCAACCGCTTCGTGAAAGTCACTCTCTGAAGGGAGAGTGGGATTGACCAAAGATGACATTGGTTCAATCACATTAGGATCACTCTTTGAAAGAAGAGTGGGATCGACCAAACCTGATATTTGTTCGACCACTTGATCAACCAAAGGTTGAGTAGGTTGTTGAGAAACTATGGGTTTTTCAGGAGAAGGAAAATATTGAGTCTTGGACCACACTCTTCGCACCTCTGCGATAGCAGGGCACTGGTGAGTAAGATGATCTCCCTCACATAGCTTACAAGGGAACTTAAGTTTGCACTTTGAACGACCAGTTTTCTCAATGGTGTCAACATGACTAGCAGTGGCTGACTGTTTTCTCTCAACATGACCTACAGAGGATGAGAGTTTTCCCCCAGCATGAACTACAGAGGCTAGGTGACTGGGTCCAACTTGACTAAGAGAGGTTGGTTGTTGAAAAGCTTCAAAATGTTCAAAAATGGGATTACCATGAAACCAAACTCTTTGCACCTCCGCGATAGAAGGGAATTTATAAGTAAGGTGGTCTCCCTCACAAATATTACAAGGAAACTTGGGCTTGTGTTTTGAACGGGTAGTCTTTTCAATAGTGTCAACATGACTCGCAGTGGTTGACGAATTGTCTTCAGCATGAACCACAGAGCCTGAGATATTGCCCCCAGCTTGACTTGCAGAGGCTAAGCGACTGAGTCCAACATGACTTGCAGAGGTTGGATGAGAACCACCAGCATGAACAACAGAGGCTGAATGGTAAGGATCAACATACTTTGCAGCAGTTGAGTGTGTGACCCCCAGCATGAACAACAGAGGCTGGGTGGATGGATCCAACATGAATTACAGAGGTTGGATGGGGAGGTTCAACTTGAACAACAGAGGTTGAACGGGTTCCCTCAGCGTGAAATGCAGAGGCTGAGTGACTAGATCCAACATGACTTGGAAAGGTTGGAAGGATCCCACCAACATGATCAACAGAGGCTGGATGGTGAAGATCAACTTGACTTGCAGAGGTTGAGTGCTTAGATCCAACATGACCTGCAAAGGTTGGATGGGTGCCCCAAGCATGAACTTCAGAGGCTGGGTGGTGAGGTTCAACTTGACTTCCAGAGGTTGAACGAGTGCCCCCTTGCTTATGTTCCTTCTTCCTATTCCTTCTTCTTTTACTCCTTTTAGACTGCCGGTTACTAGTATCAGTACTTTCACCGCATGAGGTAGAAGGAGGAGGAGAATCAACTACAGGTGAAGGGGAAGCAGTTTTTTGATGCTCTTAATATAAGGAGCTTACTTGAGAAGCATCAGGAGAATTCAGGACAATTGGAGTGGAAAACAACCACACTGGTAGCCCTAGGGTGAATCCGGGTAGATTCAGAGTGGCCATCAAGGGAACACCAACATTCCCCGTGACAGGAATAGTACAAGGAGTTCCCAGCATGGGGATATCTTGGTTGGTGTTCAAAGGGATGTTAGCCATAGTTTCAAATGAGGAGACAAAGTCTGAGGTCAACAAGAAACCAAAAATACCAAGCACACACCTGAAGGCAGACTAAGTATAGACAAACCACATAGCACTCACTAAAAATTCCTAAAGCCAAATAGACAAACATGTATAAGATATACTTTCCAGAAGAAAGCTGATAGACAGCTACTTGGCATCCCTGTAGATGTTCTTAGGCACAAGCAAAGGAATCACCCACCACCCTCCCACACTTTCTACCGGGGTTTCCTTCCAAGCCCGTCCAAGGTCAACCAGAAATAGCCTTCCAGTGTACCTGTGTATGAACCCTAGATGTCAAAGAGACTAAAGGCTACCTTAACTATATTCACAGTCTGGGGGGACAGTCGCAAGCCTGATTCATACGCATGGGCAGGGTAGCTAAGCCCGAAACCTTGTCTAAGACAGAATCCCCAGATGTGTAAAAACCTTGGTTTATGCTTTGACAAGGAATCAGAGGGTTATCTCCTCAGTCCAAGTCTCCACGCAGCCTCATGCTTGACTCCTGTTTGAGAGGAGCTTCCCAGATACAATCAACATAGAAAAGGATTTACCTAATGATTGGCCAACTACGTCTAAAATTTAAATACTTGTGGAGAGTTAAAACTCCCTAATCCACAAGTCTAGCCTGAGCTAGTTGGTGTATGACCCTATAAAATAAAACTTACTAATTATTTTTAAATTATATCATTTATTTTAAGGGCTATTTTTAGTCAGAGGGTAAATGGCATGAAACTTATGTGGTGTTTTGACTCAAAGTTGAAACACAATGACCAAGCAAAGAGAAAAGAAATGCAAAAAGCAAAAAGTATTCTCTTTATTTTTCAAATAGAAACTTGAAAACCACAAAAGAACAAACCTTTTTTCTTTTTTCAAAAACAATGATATGCCATGCAATCTAGACTAAAAACCTAATCTACATGCATACAAAGCAAACATGTGTTTTTGTCTTTTTCTTTTTATAAATGCAAAATAAAAACAGCCTATCAACTAATGCAAGCAAGTACTGTAAGCAAAGCAAATAGACAACTACTCTACACCCCACAAACAAACCCTAGGTTTCCCTAAAGTTGGATATAACCTCTCTTGAAAGGAAGGCTTACAAAGGTAAACAAGCCAACAAATTTGGAATGAAGAGACTAAACAATAAGACTGACATAAACAAAGGTCAAGAAGTCCCAAGAATCAATCTAAACCTACAAAAAGAGGTTGCTCAGTACCTTGTCCAACAAGGTCAAGCCAAAGAAGGAGGTGTGGGGGAAGGAAGCAAAAACAAGTATATGTTCTTTTTATTTTTATTTTATAAATGCAAAAGAAAAACAACCTAAAAACTAAAAGCATGCAGATGACAAGAACAAAGCAAAAGGAACTTTGCTATACAACCACCAAACAAACTCTAGAATGCCCTAAAGTCAGTATAAACCCTACTTGGAAGGAAGGCTTGCATAAAAGACAAGTCATCTATTTTGGCATGGTGAATTTAACCAACCAAAGAAGAAAGAAACAAACACCAACAAGCTTCTAAACTCAGACAAAGATCACTAACATAGGCTGACCAGAAACATAAGCCAAGAATCATAGCAAGAAAAGGAGGTGGGGGAAAGAGTAAAGAACGAACCCTAATGCTATAAAATGCTCAAACTCTACCATGCACCTAAAATGCACTACACTTGAGTATACTTGGATCTAATCAACTGTATAAAATAAACAAACTGAATTAAACAGGTCAAAAGAACCAAGAATCAAGCAACAAAGGAAGACCGGGAACCCTAGCTTGGGTGCAAACAATGACAAAAGATCACTATAAACTCATAAAGGTGAGTGACAAACCAACCACTATCAAAAGATAGACTGGAAAAATGATGCCCAAGACCCTGATCACTGATCCGGATAGAGACACTTCAACCTATAACCCAACAGGCCAAGCTACTTCAGTATGCAAACAGAAGACAATCCAAACAAAAGAAACCCAAGGGTTTTACGAAAAAATCACAAAGTGTGGTCACCAAAGGTCTTCAGACAAACAACACAAAATTCATAAATAAATCCAACTAACAAATAGGAATTACACAAAGAGAGGGACAAGCAAACCCAATCCTAAAAAATACCTATTTCCAGGCTTGTACGCGACTATGTAGAAGGGAAATTCACGTACTGTATGCGACTGTCCAAGAGAGAAACCCGTGTATGCAAGCCTCTGTACGCGACTGTGCAGAAGAGCAACCCGCGTACAGGTACAAAATTTTTCTCAGAAAATAAGAAAAATCCACAAGACTTTCAAACACGGTGATCAGTATGAACCAGGATAAAAGACCACACACAAACTTCAAAGAGAATTTTGGTCAGGGGTGACAGAAACAACCTACAGTAGTTTGGGTTCCCTAGTGGAGTCGCTATTTCTGTTGTACAGGAATAAACACCTTATAACCGAAGGTATGGGGTTACCAACATACTCATGAAACTTGCAGGAAATTGACTCTAGAGTGCAGTAAAGGAAATAGGAGGATAGAAAAGACTCACCTGATACAAGACGGTTGATCCTAGCTTGTCCTCTTCCGCTCTGCTTCTCCACCAAAGCCTTCAGGGATGCTTCTCCTTCACCTGTCAAAAGTCAATTCTCCAAATACAAGATGATACATATATATAAACAGGTTAGATAAATCATATACATAGTGCTGAATCATAAGTATTTATCAAACCACAATATATGAGAGACATTCAAGACACATATGGAAGAAGGATTCTCTTTATTAACAATAATGAAAGAGTTCAGATTACAACCCAACGCCTGAGACAAGGACTCCTCTGCAACCAAAGGATTCTGAGTTCCACTGCTCCAAAGAATTCTGAATAAAATCCAACAGCATAAATTTGCTCTCTAAGTGTATGTCTAATTAACACCCTCCCCAAGGCCTGTATTTATACTTGGTGAAATAAGGCAGTTTCGAAGGTTGAGACAGTTAAGCTGATTAAGGTTAAGTGCTTAACTAATCTCAAGTAATCACGAGTTTTTATTTTAAATGTCAAAGGAAGGTGTATGCGGGTATCAATACTGGAAACTCGCATATGACATGTGAGTTGCTCTAAGGGTAACCCGCGTACAAAACTGTACGTGAGATGCAATAACCTACACTCGCGTACAACACGCGAGTTGCATATAAGAAGAGTCGCGTAGAGGACTTGAAATATTTAAAAGGTAAAAATAATGAGCTGGGTGGATGAGAAATCTAGTTCATAATAAGCCCATCTACAGTGTTTTGGGCAACCCTCAATCCATAAATGTCCTTTTGTGTGCCAACACAGCGAATTTCGGCACTCGGACGTAGAGGTGCCATTCAGGTGGATAACCAATATATATATGTGTGTGTGTGTGTGTGTGTGTGTGTGAATATATATCCATATAGATAGGTCAAGTTTGATCCTCAAATCCAGTCATAATTGTATAATATACAAAAAATATATACAAAATCTAGACCGTAATCCATAAAAGTGCTCCTAAGTCTAAGCTTGACCACCCTGGTCATTTTTACCACCCTGGTCATCCTGACCACCTTGAGCATCTTGGTCATCCTACTCTCGGGCTTCTTCAGCCTCTTCGGCTGTAGCAGCTTCAACAGCCTCTATGTAAACAAGTATTGCTCTGGATACGCTTCTCATTAGGCGTATCCAGATAGGTGGGATACCAACCACTAACTCCTACATAATGGTAGGGATTTGCTCAATACGCAAAGTGGGTACTCTTTGGGTAATCCTGGATAGCTTCCCCTCAAGAACCCTAATCAGACCATGATATTCTCCTGCCACAGGTCGCACATACATACAAGGATGCCCAATAGGGTGAACTGATCCAATGTCTGCATTTTTAAAATATTTAAAGGATTAAAACTCTGACACATATGTATATATCTTTATGATTAAAATTCATAAAAATTTAAGAAACTTGAAAAACCAAAATACCTGACGCTCCCCATTCTCCTCCAGGAGGGAGGACAAGGTCATTGTCACCCCGAAAATCCAACCCAGCATACAAAAACTGCTCCAGTGCTGGTATCTATTTCTCCCACCATAGGTAGAAGTCATCATCGTACACACTCTAAACCGATCCACCGCCACCCTGGCGAAGGAATATTTCTCCACATTTACTCAGCCTAGGCTGATGGGGAGAGGAAACTGGTAGAGGCACTGCAGGACTAAGACCGAGAACTCTCTTAAATAAAAATGCCATCAATATGCTAGAATAACCGAAGTTTTTCCGTCATCCTCTCTTGCAGTCAGAGAGTTGCTTCTTCATTATCGGGATTACTCCTGATTACCAGTCATATAAGGCTTCCTGTAGACAATCCACTGCAATTCTCATTTGGTTTCGAGTTGCAAGATGAAGTGATGATGATCCTGCAACCCTCACCATCGTGCTTACCAACACTTGTAATGGAAAGCTGCGAATATGAACAATAGGGATGCAAGTACCCCTTTTCTGAGTACCAAGCATGCAGTAAGTGTCAATATAGTTCTAAACACTTAGAAGGTCACCGCCCCTACCGGTACGTTCCAAGTTGATAGGAGCTCGTCGTCATGACAAGCCGGGTATGAAATAGATTTCTTCCAGTGTAATCTCGAGAATATCACCTTGCAAGTCAAATGCACCTAGATCATGATCCTAGTAGTTTATCAAAAATTCTAGTAAGCAGACATTTGATTGCATAGGTGAGGTACAAAAGAATTTAAGCAACCCACTTTGCCGCAATGCATGTACTATGGGGGAACTTCTAAGAGAATCTTGGTCCATGTCTTCATGCTCCCTCTCCCTCCACTCCAACACCATATTTCAGCCTCTTAACAAGACCATTATCAAACATTAAATTCATGAAAAAACTTTTGATTTTGGCCCTACATAGCATTTTTATACATCGTGCAGTATATGCGACTGTCCTTTTGACATGTCGTGTATCATATGCGAGTTTCTTTTGAGCAAGCCACGTATAAAATGCGTATACACGACTGTTTACATAGCATACCCATGTATACAACGTGACTAATTTTAAATTGGTTGAAAACATCAATTTTTTCATAAAATCAAAAATTTGCTTGAATGGAATGAAAGAGCATGGAGAGTAGATTTACATGGCACTTGCGGTTTGGAAATTCATCCAACGGTTTGACCACAATGAGCAATTCAAAGTAGAGGTAAAACTTGTCTATATTGGGTAAAAATGCCAAATGGTGAATTTGATTTCTATTTTTTCACTATTTATAGAAATTATTTCAAAAGTGAGTTTTTTAACCTATAGTTTGTAATTTTTATTAAAATCAAACTAATTCCATGTTATTCTTTACCTAATGAAATAGGTCCAAGGTTATTCAAAGTCATTTTCCAATCATATAGGGTAGGATTTTGATCATTTATATGCATTTTTGCATTTATACTTAATCTGCTATACCCCTAGGACTACTACTTTGACCACGGACTATGGTATTCAACCATTAGTACCTTGTCTATATCAGTGTTCTTCCATGGATAGGGCTTTCCTAACATTAGTACCCTAGCTTAGAACACATTTATTGTCTTTTGGTGCTCATGCCGCATTTGTCGTGGGTTTGAGGAAGCCTTCTTAGCTATTTTTCACACCAAATTGAGCCTCATTTTTTGTCTCTTTTTACAAGATATCCCATTTATAAGGCTCCCACCTTTATGGAGTTTCTTTAGGCCCAAGTCTAACTCCTCAAAACAGACTTGACTACCGAGTAAACTTGTTCATTCAGGATCATTAAGAATATGTGAATGGGCATCCACATTGGTGGTAGGTTATCTCTTTCTCGGACCATGTGGAATAATACGAGAAAGGATCACTCTCTTTTTTGCGGAATTGAGAAGACTATTCTCAAGCATAGGTTTATCACTTTTCCAGGCCCGAGGGACTAAATTTATGGAAAAGGACTACCCGGTATGAGCTTAGTTTTCTCTTTTTAGTGCTCTGGACCTAAACATGAAAAATATTTCTAGTGTAATTTATGTCTTTGTCATGCTCGTTAGAGAACAAAGAACAAAACATTGATTTTACTGTTGTAAGCCCCATTTCTTGTACTCAAATGGATCTTTTCAAGTGATCTTTCTTTCCTTCACACTCGCAAAACTCAATCTATATGCTTCTTTTGAAGGAGCTTTGGGTAGGTGGTAATTTAACCTTTTTCGGACCTACCTGACTAAGTACGAAAAAGGTTCACCTTTTCTTCTTCAGAAGTTAAGACAGTTCTTCTAAGATATGTTTTATACTTTTTCAATTTCAGGAGACTAAATTGGATGAAAAAGGAACCACCTGGAGTCTTCTTTAGTGTTTTCAGACTCTCTAAATATGAAAATACCAAGCGAGCATATACTAGTTCGGGCTCGTAAAATCCATGAATAAGTGACATTATCAAGCATTATTCCTGATTCTCTTCAAGCTTGTCAAAAATGAAGAGAGAGATGAGTTGAGTTTCCTCGACTCGTTAAAATTTAACAGGAAAGATAAGGAAGAAGTTTTCTCTTTGGTTTACAGTCGGTGGTAGCATGTCTTCCTTGAACATAGCACTCTCTAAACTTTTCGATACTCATGTCTCAATGCACACTTTTAGTTCAGCTATCACTTTGGGTTTCTTACTCCTCCACTTGTCATTTATGCTTAGGGAATATGATCATGTCTCCTACATGACAGATAAGTCTAGTTGTTCTATCTGCAAAGTTAAAAAGCTTCCTTGGCTCATCTTTGTGTCGTGCTCACTATTCAAGGATCTATCCCTGTTTCTGCTTTTAATCCTGATTCTATCATTATCCTATCTGATATCACTTGTGTCTACCTTCGTTTATCCAGTTCCTAGTCACTCTTGTGATCCGTTGGAGGATCTATTGCCTTCCTCATCACAGCATGGTTTCTCATCAACATTTCCTGAAGACGAAGACCTAGAGTTTTGACAATGGTACCCTAGGATTCACTTTCATCATTGGTGAATTCCTTTGATTTAGTTGTCAATTGTCACCTATTGATTGACAATATGTTGAATTTTTTTCCATGTTCAACTTTGATACATCTATTCACATGTCTTGGATTGTACTAGTTCCTTTATATTATGACGAAGACCTTAGGTTCTATTGCCTCCTTTCACACACTTGGGTCACGTGGCAGAAATCTTCAAGCCACTCGGTGTGTCCTTGGGGGCAAGTCTCTAGTCAAGGCTATCACCTTGTTCTTGACTCCTCCGTTTAGGCTCAAATCCTAACGAAGCCAAGGGGGGTAGACCCTATTAAGTTACTAAGGATGATTACTTAGTGTTGTGATGTTTAAACTGACTGAGTTACTTAGGAGTTTGGAATTTAATTATAGATAATCAAAGATGGCAAGATATAAAAGATGAACACACGAAAGCACAATGCTGAGACACAATATATATATAAAACAAGAAAATAACCAGTGCCTTAGAATGGAGTCAAAAATAGAAAAAATGTACTTTCATGTGCTTGGAGTGAGTATTTTGTGATTGCCTCTTGTTATGTTTTAAGTTAAATTTGAAGTGTGAGTTGATTAAAATTAGGCTAAAAGGGACTCCAGATATACCCGAGAGTACTTGGAGTATGTCCAAAACTAAACCTTTACGGATACCTACAAGGAATATCTGGGATGAAATGGAGTCTCTCGGGCTATTGTTCGTAATGCACCCATTAGGGTGTGACAGATATCGGCGCCCCGAGGTCACTTTTCAGAAGTTCCCGCTTCCTTTGGGTATTTTGCCACGGTAAAGGTTTGATCTAGGTGTTGGATTTTCACCTGATGGTTTGTCAGTTGGGGAGAGTGAGTCCTAATTATACTAGTCACCCAAGTGCTTTTGATATATCTTGACTAATCAGACGAACCAAATCCAAGTGCAGAGCATACACACTGGAGTCTTGTCAATTTTAGTAAGTTTTAAACTAGGTGTTCTTGTTTAAAAGAAAACCCTCCAAGAACCTCTTTCGATCCAAGTGGATCTCAATTAGGGAATCGAGGAGGGGTTATTTTTATAATTGCTGATAAATAAATGATAAAAAAAATCAAACAGATACACAATTCTAGTTTCTTAATTAGTCCTACCACGAATCTCTTTCCCCTTTCGGGTCAATCGGGAAATCGTGGGGTAAGTATTACGATTACTTTGAAATGTAAAATATGGAATATGGAATTAATAATGAAATAAATTATACTACCCTGCAGATTATATCAATACTAGTTTCAAAAGAAATGAGCAGAAAGCGACGAAAAGGACACCGACACAAATCCCCCCATGGGGGGATGGGGAATGGGCTCGAAAGAGCCTATTCCAAAAATATTTTTATTTATTATTGGTTACAATATCAGAGAACTGAAATATCAGAAACTTCTTGGTCCTTATACAGGCTGAAACCAAGATCTTACAACTTTGCAAAAATTTTAAGATTTTGGTGAAAAGGGAGACCCCTGGGGTAATCTGAACACTCCTGAGGCCACTTCCGGACAGTAGCTTCCTTTCTTTTTTGTCAGACCTGATAAAAAAAAGTGATCATGTTAGAATAACATACACCCAAAATCACTTTAAGAGTACCTTTGGATCAACCTACCTTATCTTAAAAAAAATGAAGTTAAAACTAGCTAAACAGGTGAAAAAGGAACCAAGGAAAGCAAGCTTTCCTTGGGATCTTGGCTTGCTGTTTGTGTAGCCAATGAAATATGCACTAATTTCTGGATTTAATCTCTTTTAAAATAGAAAGGAAAATTGGTGCATGCAACCTACTGATTCTCTTTAACTTGTCATGCAAAATGGACGATTTCCTTATGCTAGATCTAGAAGACTTGATGATATTTTTCAGAATTGAGATCTAGACTATGAGCTCTGAAATATCAGATCTATGTATATTTTACTTTGATGAAATAGATACAAATGATAAAAAATATTTTTCACACCGTAACCAGGTAATAAAATTGATTTTTTATAGAAATGAGAAGAAGAGGAGAGAAGGTCGGATTGTTGCTTGAATGGAGCAAGCTGAAAGGAGGCCCGTTTGTGGAGTGCTGAGGGATAGAGTCTTGATCTTATTGGATAGGAATGGAATCAATCTAGATCCACACCTTCATCCAATCAGGAACCTGCAACTAAATAACACAAGCTTGATTCAACCGAATGCTTGAATCCAGAGCACAGAAGCAGCACAGAATTTGGCAAGAAATTGCAGCTACCACATCAGTAGCATAACACTCAGTATCCACACATACACATGCACTACACAGTATAGCCTACAAATATTCTTTATTCACAAATGATGATCAAATATAGAGTTGCAATGGCAAGCCCTTTATCCCAGCTCTAACTAGCTTGGAAGAGGGAGCCTCAAGCAGGATATATACAAAACACAGGCCATCCAGCCCAGGGGGGGCACAATTCCTCATGGAATCAGGTGAAATCAACTAATGGAGAGTTCATCAATGCAGAACTGAAGCTGAACTAAGCCTACTTGTCAATCGGGGGCTTGATTGAGCTGACACATCAACCCATACACCGACACATCAATCCACAGAGCATCTAGGAGAGTCCACACGTGTGGAGGAGAGAGAGAGGGTGCAATTCCCCATGAAGACAACTGAAGATCAACTCTGGATCTGATTTTATCACCTCGTTCAGTCAAGGATTTGTTAGATCCAGTCAATCTGCTTCAGATATGACTGATTTCAATCAAATCGGCTGAGAATCCACTGATTTATGATTTTGGATTTGCTCCATTATTCATCAATTTATTAATTAAAATAATCAATAATTGATTTTTGGGGCTTTTTGACCTGGGTGATGGAAAATCACTCAAAACTAGGAAATAGTGGGTCCATGGGTTTACATCGTGCTCTTGGCTTGAAAATGAGCACCTACATGATTGAAACCGATTAATTGGCCCACTTTTATTACAAAATCAATTTTTCCAATTACACTATTAAAAAAAGCCTAATTTTTGGAAAAATCTAATTTTAATAAAAAACATTGAAAAAACTAAAAAATTGAAAAATTGAAAAACACCTAGGGTTACTTAGACATGTTCATATGACTCAAAAATGATGTCTAGCATGTTTATACATTGACACATAGACTATAATAACCTCAATAGGCCTAAATGCCAAGCCGACCACCCCAACTTTGGAGGTATGGAGTGAAAAACTCAAAAATTATCAGTCGTTTGTTCAACAACCAATAATAGCCAAGGGAAAAAACACCCTGGGCTGATCGGATTGACAAATGATGTCTAAGAGACCGAGTCTTTTACAGACACTATCATGCTAGAACATTTATTACAATTCCCCCATGGGGTATGAACATGTGATATAGTACAACAAGCACTTCCCAGAAGTACTTCCAAAGGTCTTTTGCAGTTCGAACAAGTTAACCCTGTTCGGTTCACCAGGCTCACTTGATAAAAAGCACTAAGTGCAACTTAGGTGGTAACATTCTGGCACCAACTGCAGGATGTGTGCTTGATCTGGTCTTTAAGTAAAGGAGAGGATACGAGAACACCAGAATCTCTGGTTTATATACCTTGTAAAAACATCTCAACTTGACAAGAAAAACCTCAGTAGCACAAGTTTTATAGAAAACCAAATGAACCATTAATTTGATTTATTTACACAACATAAATGTAACTAACTAAAAGAAGCAAAGTTTTATTACAGCTAAGTATAAATGCAGAAAGTAAATGCTCTTTTTCAAGGAGCTTATTTTCCTACTCTAAGCATGATATAAAAAGGGTTAAGTGTAATCAGAAATCCAATGTAACCACCTAAGCATTTTATTAACATAATTTTTTTTTTCCTTGTCTTTGGTTACCAGCCAAAGTAAGGATACCTTATTCAAAAAATGCAAACCTGTGTTATAATTCAGGATGGGCGGGATGGATGGGAGATCATAGGCGTGAACAGTGTCATACAAATTCGTCCCAAACTTGTATGTGTTCATGCAGGATGCTTCTATCCATGACTGGATAGGACTGATATAGCAATCAGAACAATGAGGTAGACTGACTACATCATCATACTGATCATCGGGGCTTATCAAATGATAACTTGTTGCACAAGCCCCTTGTAGCTCCAAATCATAAGGAACCTCTATATGTGGAAAAGATGGCTGAGACTGATGTTCCACTGACTGCATTACATCTGAATTTTCACAATACTGTTTCTAAATGTCTTCATTACTAATACCCTTGTGCGGCTCTACATGGTATGACTTTGAATGATCACGTGAAAATTCTGAATGCTCCTCTTCCATACTAAGGTTTTCCCAGGCATCCAAATCTATGCTTCCCTCTATGGATGTATCATATATTGGACTTCCACAAATTTTTGAATAGACACTCCCATTGTCGGACATATCATGGATGGGATTCTCCATAAGATTTTCACAAGTCGGATTATCTATGAAATTCCAACAGTCATCACTCCCATCCATGTCATATGTGGGGGACTCTTCATCCATGGAATCATGCTCCTGCCTATCCATGTCCTCCTTGTATTCATAACAATCTTCTTTAGATAAAATTTTACAAGGCAATAAACTTTCCAAACCTTCATCAACATGTGGAGAACAAGGTCTAGTGTCATCACACACCATACTGATCTTATCATAGGCTTCTTTACAGGCTTCTGTTATGATATCATGAAGAGGATATTCAATATTATCTTCAATCAAGGAAACTTTTTGGACATATTCAATGGGACCACTTGGTATGTGTTGCTCAGTGGATTTCTCTAGAGGGCCCTCTAGAAAAATATCAGCATTGTAACACACTTGAGAATACCTCAAATATTCAATGTTTTCATCTATGGTGACATGAGGAGAGTCTTCAACAATGTGTTTCATCATGGGCTCCTCCTGAAGCTCTTCAATAGGATCATCCTGGATTTTATCTTCCTCAAAATCTTGGTGTGTATTGGGAGATACCTCATATTCTTTAAGAAGACACTTAATTTATTCCTTTCTTAAATAACTTCTAGGATGCTTTTTGATGGGAGTATCATGGACTTCCTCTTTACTTAAATATTCAAGAAGTGATTCCAAGTATTCAATACTTTGTATCATGGAAAAAGGTCCATCATATGTTTCCGTGTGATACTTTGTCCCAGATAGGTAGAAGGTACAGATCTTTTCAAGGAACTTTTTTAAACCATTCATACTACCCCTACCATCATGCCACTGCTCTAGAAACATCCAAAGGAATCTTGGAAAAGAATTTATACATTTATCAGGAATGCCTTGATAGAACCAACAACCGGCCTCACCCCAAAAATTACTAGTAAACATTTCCATCGTATTGTCTTCATGAAGAATATTGAAGTCAACGATCAACTGAAGGAAAGATTTGACATGCCAGATGGCCGAATCACCATAATTTCCATGAAATGTGGAAAGCCAGTTATATGCATCCTCAAAACCATTACAACAGTTAGAAAAGCCGGGATGTTTGAAAAATCGATAGGCCGAAACATTACGGTTAACCGGGCACCACATTTCTCCTTTAATTCATCCATATCAAAAATCAATAGTATGCATTTGATATAACCATTAAACCTTGTACTGAAAAGGTGGAGCTGTCAAGTGATGGGCTTTAAAGGTTTTAACATGTTGCATGGGCTCATCTATAGACAACAAAATTCACAAGTTTATGAGATAACAGGGTTTTATCCCTTCAATGGAGTCACCATGTGAAAAAGAAAAAAAGCATTTATAAATCTTTTCACAAAAAATATTTTTTTCTTTTCTTTGTAAAAATAAAAACTCGAAGAAAGTCAGTGGAGTCGCTAGATGAAATTTAAAGATCTACTCTAAGAATTCATCAAACAAAGCAAAAACAAAAAAAGGAAGAAAACAAAAGTCGTACTCGGGAATAAAAATATTTATCCCCGGCAATGACGCCAAAAAGTGTTGCCGCCTTTCACACACCTAGGTCATGTGGGAGAAATATTCAAGCCACTCGGTGTGTCCTTGGGGGCAAGTCTCGAGTCAAGGCTGTCACCTTGTTCTTGACTCCTCCGTTTAGGCTCAACTCCTAACGAAGCCAAGGGGGGTAGACCCTATTAAGTTGCTAAGGATGATTACTTAGTGTTGTGATGTTTAAACTGACTGAGTTACTTAGGAGTTTGGAATTTAATTATAGATAATCAAAGATGGCAAGATATAAAAGATGAACACACAAAAGCACAATGCTGAGACACAATATATATATAAAACAAGAAAATAACCAGTGCCTTAGAATGGAGTAAAAAATAGAAACAATGTACTTGCATGTGCTTGGAGTGAGTATTTTGAGATTGCCTCTTGGTATGTTTTAAGTTAAATTTGAAGTGTGAGTTGATTAAAATTAGGCTAAAGGGGGACTCCAGATATACCCAAGAGTACTTGGAGTATGTCCAAAACTAAACCTTCACGGCTACCCGCAAGGAATATGTGGGATGAAATGGAGTCTTTGGGGCTATTTTTCGTAATGCACCCATTAGGGTGTGACAAAGATCGGTGCCCCAAGGTCACTTTTCAGAAGTTCTCGCTTCCTTTGGGTATTTTGCCACCGTAAAGGTTTGATCTAGGTGTTGGATTTTCACATGAAGGTTTGTTAGTTGGGGAGAGTGAGTCCTAATTATACTAGTCACCCAAGTGCTTTTGATATAGCCTGACTGATCGGACCAACCGCAGCCAAGTATAGAGCATACACACTGGAGTCTTGTCAATTTTAGTAAGTTTTAAACTGGGTGTTCTTGTTTAAACGAAAACCCTCCAGGAACCTCTTTTGATCCAAGTGGATCTCAATCAGGGAATTGAGGAGGGGTTATTTTCATAATTTCTGATAAATAAATGATAAAAAATCAAACATATACACAATTCTAGTTTCTTAATTAGTCCTACCACGAATCTCTTTCCCCTTTCGGGTCAATCGTGAAATCGTGGGGTAAGTATTACGATTACTTTGAAATGTAAAATATGGAATATGGAATTAATAATGAAATAAATTATACTACCCTATATATTAGATCAATACCAGTTTGAAAAGAAATGAGCATAAAGCGACAAAAAGGACACCGATGTAAATCCCCCCAGGGGGGATGGGGAATGGGCTCGAAAGAGCCTATTCCAAAAATATCTTTATTTATTATTGGTTACAATATCAGTGAACTGAAATATCAAAAACTTCTTGGTCCTTATACAGGCTGAAACCAAGATCTTACAACTTTGCAAAAATTTTAAGATTTTGGTGAAAAGGGAGACCCCTGGGGGGATTTGAACGCTCCTGAGGCCACTTCTCGACAGTAGCTTCCTTTTTTTTCTGTCAGACCTGCTAAAAAATAGTGATCATGTTAGAATAACATAAGCCCAAAAGAACTTTAAGAGTACCTTTGGATCAGCCTACCTTATCTAAAAAAAAATGAAGTTAAAACTAGCTAAACATGCGAAAGAGGAACCAAGGAAAGCAAGCTTTCCTTGGGATCTTGGCTTGCTGTTTGTGCAGCCAATGAAATATGCACTAATTGCTGGATTTAATTTCTTTTAAAATAGAAAGAAAAACTGGTGCATGCAACCTACTGATTCTCTTTAACTTGTCATGCAAAATGGACGATTTCCTTATGCTAGATCTAGAAGACTTGATGATATTTTTCAGAATTGAGATCTAGACTATGAGCTCTGAAATATCAGATCTATGTATATTTTAATTTGATGAAACAGATCCAAATGATAACAAAGCTTTTGCACACCGTAACTAGGTAATAAAATTGATTTTTTATAGAAATGAGAAGAAGAGGAGAGAAGGTCGGATCGTTGCTTGAATGGAGCAAGCTGAAAGGAGGCCCTTTTGTGGAGTGCTAAGGGACAGAGTCTTGAGCTTGTTGGATAAGAATGGCGTCAATCTAGATCCACACCTTCATCTAATCAGGAACCTGCAACTAAATAACACAAGCTTGATTCAACCGAATCCTTGAAGCCAGAGCACAAAAGCATCACATAATTTGGCAAGAAATTGTAGCTACCACATCAGCAGCATAACACTGAGAATCCACACATACACATGCACTACATAGTACAGCCTCCAAAGCTTCTTTATTCACAAATGATGATCAAATACAGAGTTACAATGGCAATCCCTTCAGTCCAGCTCTAACTGGCTTGGAAGAGGGAGCCTCAAGCAGGATATATACAGAACACAGGCCATCCAGCCCAGGGGGGGCACAATTGCTCATGGAATCAGGTGAAATCAACTGATGGAGAGTTCATCAATGTAGAACTGAAGCTGAACTAAGCCTACTTATCAACCAGGGGCTTGATTGAGCTAACACAACAACCCATACACCGACACATCAATCCACAGATCATCCAGGAGAGTCCACACATGTGGAGGAGAGAGAGAGGGCACAATTTCCCATGAAGATAGCTGAAGATCAACTCTGGATCTGATTTGATCACCTCCTTCAGTCAAGGATTTGTCAGATCCAGTCAATCTGCTTTAGATCTGACTGATTTCAATCAAATTAGCTGAGAATCCACTGATTTATGATTTTGGATTTGCTCCATTATTCATCAATTTATTAATTAAAATAATCAATAATTGATTTTTGGGGCTTTCTGACTTGAGTGATAGAAAATCACTCAAAACTAGGAAATAGTGGGCCCATGGGTTTACATGATGCTCTTGGCTTGAAAATGAGCACCTACATGATTGAAACCGATTAATTGGCCCACTTTTATTACAAAATCAATTTTTCCAATTAATCTATTAAAAAATAGCCTAAGTTTTGGAAAAATTTAATTTTAATAAAAAACACTGAAAAAACTAAAAAATTGAAAAATTGAAAAACACCTAGGGGGACTTAGACATGTTCATATGACTAAAAAATGATGTCTATCATGTTTATGCATTGACACATAGACTCTAATAACCTCAATAGGCCTAAATGCCAAGCCGACCACCTCAACTTTGGAGGTATGGAGTGAAAAACTTAGAAATTATCAGTCGTTTGTTCAACAACCAATAATAACCAAGGGAAAAAACACCCTGGGCTGATCAGATTGACAAATGAAGTCTAAGAGACCGAGTCTTTTACAGACACTATCATGCTAGAACATTTATTACAATTCCCCCATGGGGTATGAACATGTGATATAGTACAACAAGCACTTCCCAGAAGTACTTCCAAAGGTCTTTTGCAATCCGAAGAAGTTAACCCTGTCCAGTTCACCAGGCTCACTTGATAAAAACCACTAAGTAGAACTTAGGTGGTAACAGGTTCACATCTATAACCTAAGTTGCATAAGATTGCGTTGTGTCCACTTACAAAGCTTGCAGATCTTTGAAGACTCATCATGATTGTATATTGTGGCTTCGATCCACCTTTGTAATATACGTGGTCTAGCACCCATATCATATGATGTACTCAAATATTTTAAACAAGCTAGTGTTCCAGTATATTGAACATGGCATCCTTAGATATGATTTTGTATATGACATTCGATATGTATTTGTTTCAGGTACTTCCTCTACTTCCTTGGATTTCTGAGTTCTCCAAGATAATGATTATAATGTATTTCGGCCATCGCTTCCCTCTGAACTCAAACATTAGGGGGCATCTGTTATCAACCAAAATGGCACTTCTCTGTCTGAGTGTTGACATTCCTCATGTTGGTACATAGAAGGACAATTTGGATTGAAGTGGCCTAAACACTATAGATGGGCATGACCTTTGATGCATTTTCCTCAGACCAACCTTGTATATTTTTATTATGGATTTTGGGTTGCATACGCGACTATGTGCATTGCAACTTGTGTGTCATATGCAAGAATTTGCATTGCAACCCGCATATACTTGCATACGTGATTTCCCTTTGATCAACCCACATGTCATAGGCAAGTTGCCTATATTAATACTCGCGTATACCCTAATTTGACATTAAAAGATATAATTCGAGATTAGATGAGATTAGTTAGGGCCTAATCCATAACTATCCCAACCATCTCAACCATCCCAACCTTCGAAACCACTCTATTTCCCAAAGTATAAATAGAAGGCCTTGGGGTCGGGACTAATCAATCAATTTTGGAGAGAAAAGTTATGCTAGTGGTATATCTTCAGAGTCTTGGAGCAGTAGAACTCAGAGTCCTTTGGTTGCAAAGGAGTCCTTGTGTGAGAAGTTGGGTTGTACTCTTATCTTGTTCACCACTTGTTAATAAAGAGAATTCTTCTTCCAATCGTGTACTAAGTTTATTTCATGTATATTGCCTTATTAATACGTGTGATTATGTTATATATATGCTTTTCATCTAACCTCTAATATACATATGCATGAGATATTACTTGAAGGATTTTCATTAGAGGAAATTTGGGGTCTAAAATGGGCCTTATAAGAAAATGCGGCAACAATAAATTTTGTGAGTTGGAATTCAAGAACCAATAGCATTTCAATAAAATGAGTCAACCATAATGGTTGAATTGACATATTTGTCATAAAAGAAAACTACTTTTTTTGTTCCTATTTTCGACATATCTCCTTGTATTTGTACTCAAATTTCAAGAGGGAGAGCTCATTGGATGCATAATTTAATTCTGCATCCAACGAGTACCCACGTTGCATACTTTTGACGGACCTCGCTACCCCAAGAACAAGAAATATCTGAAAAAATGTGATGATGATGTCATCATCACGTTTTTTCAAGTATTTCTTGTTTTTGGGGTAGTGGTGTCCATCAAAAGTATGCAGTGTGGGTACTCATTGGATGCAGAATTAAATTCCGCATCCAATGAGCTATCCCACTCAGAATTTCAGTAAAAACACAGGGAGATATGTCGAAAATACGAACATAAAAGTAGTTTTTTCATTCTTCCTCCAAAATTAATAACTATTATTTTATTATTTTCCTCAGGAGGCCCATTTTAGACCTCAAATTTCCTCTAATGCTCTTTGCAGGTGGAGAAGTACATCCCTAGAAGCTTTGGAGAGAAGTGGAGCGAGAGAAGATCACGCTTTGATCAACTATCGTTAATCGAGTAAGTCAAGAATTTCTTCCTATTCTCTTTCCATTCTCCATAAAAGTTGATTGTCTACAAGTTAGTAGTAAGTTGGTAACCCCAAACCCTAGGTTACAAGGGTGTTTTATCCTGAACAACACCGGGGCACTGATTCTACAAATTTCTCATGTGTTTCGGTGAAGAATTTATCCTTCACCTAAGCGATGGTTAATCTGTTTCTTCTCATGTAATTCTATAAATAATTTACGATCTTACGCTCCCACCAATTCTTAATCTCTTGCTCCGATATCATCTATGTATGGTCATATCATCCATATGAGTACTACCGAAAACGAAACCAATATTGTAATCACACATATCACATAAAGTTACCAATAATACACATATATACACATATATTCATACAAATACAAGAGACATGAACAGGTGATAGAATAACGGATTATATTAGTTAATCACATGAGGGTCCATACATACACAGAACTTACCCCAATTCTTATCTGGCTCAAGAGCCTATTATATATTATTACAAAATAGTATGAGTAACTACTTGTCATTTCATTCAACTGACACAACCTTTGGAGGCCGACCTAATCTCCGATTAGTCGGTTAACTAATCTAGTTGGCTCACCGACTATCTTCTCCAACACCTGGTCATCAGATAATCCTGTGGTTCTTCTCCCCTCAACTTGCTCAAGCCAGCGCTTCATCCATGCTTCTTGTTGTTGTTTGTCTAACTCGAACTCTGTTGGAGTGGTGGATTATGCTTCGTCTTGTGAATTTTATTCATCCTCTGAGTCCTTGGGCTCATCTTAACCTTTTGGGATATCTATTGGTGGTCCATATCCTAGTTTTGACAGTTGTTCTTTTCTTACCATAACTTTCAATTCTGTAGGCCATTCCTCTATGATGGCATCCATCTCCTCATCAGTTAACTTATATTTCATCATGAGCCATTGTTTTTCTGGATCTGGCCACGCTTGAATGTATATGGCATGGCATCAAATTGAAAACTATGCAATCCTTTGGTACTTATTTGCAACTTGTTCTATTAGTTGTGGCACCTTAACTACTTCCTCTCATAGTGCATCTAACAAAAGGTAGAACTGAATCTTGTTGGTAGTTTGCATTTTTTTGTCATTGTGTACCCACAAGTTTTTATACCTCACTCAACATATCTTGATAGCATCAACCTCCATTTCTTGGTAGTGCGTTGGTTCCATCCATCTAACCAACGCAATGAGTATTGAGAGAAAAGAGTATGTAAATGGCTTATCGACCTCCTGTGTAATACTGCATCATGCATTAGCTCATTCAATAGGAAAAGAGAAAATTTCATTTGTACCCATGCTTCCCATTGCTCTGGTGATTCGATGACCCCTGATGTACATTGTTGGGGTCGGTTCTTCATTACGATCTTTATTGTCATCAATTTTGCGGTGTTTCTAACTACCTGATCATTAATTGTATTGATCAATTAGGCTCTATAATACATGTTGATCCCGTATTTGTTTCTCAGCTTCTCTGCCAATTTCCTTTCATTGTCCTTTCCTTAGAAGTATTGTAATGGATCGACCCCCGCCTTGATTAGGACTGTGATATAGGATATCAAGGAAACTATAACTGGGATCTTTGTTCCCAGTCAGATATATCCATTGTGGAATCAATCCAACAACTACTTCATGGATGCGTTAAATTCCATGGATCATCCAAAATGTAGCATATGGATGATCGGTAGCATCCCGGTCCACTGCAGCCCCAATTGCCATTGTGATGGATCTATGGTGATAGTACCTCCTTCACCGTGTGTTGTTTCCTGAGATGTTCCCTTGGTGCATTCCGAGAATGTCAATATGTCGTGGTCGTTGTACTATAACTTCTGCGGTCACGATACTAGATTGGTCGTCACAAAGATGGCCTTAGGTGTTGCTGGCATCTTGATGAAATAGTTGGTATTTTTGTCAAGGTGTCTAGCATGTTAGCCCTTTACATGTCATTCTGTAGGCATAGAGTATCATAGGTATTTTCAGATCCCAATCGTCGTGATTTGTGTCACATATCTTAGTAAGTGCATTTTCCAATATCTTGTTGAACGCCTCAAATACTCCATTCGCTTGTGGATGATATGGACTACTTCTCTGGTGCTGTATCAGGAATTCCTCAGTCGTCGCTTTGATTGTCTGATTGATGAAATGAGCAACTTGATTTCTCATCAATATCTTAGTACATCCAAATCAGTTAACGACATTGTCGAAAAGGAACCTCGCTACTATCAAGGTTGTGCAATCCTTTATTTTGGCTGCCTCAACCCATTTTGTTAGATAATTAATCGTAGTGATGATATATCTTGCACCTGTTCTTTTTCTTGGTGGATTGATATGTCCCATGAAATCAACTGCCCACTTTTCCAATGGTTGTAGTGTTACCTGAGGTACTAACAACATCTTGTCTCTACGTGATGGTTTTCTTGTTATTTTACATACATCACATATTTTATCATAATTTGTTGCATCTCCATGTATTGTTGGCCACCATAGTCCATATCTGAGTATTTTTCTGGAATTTGCACATCCTCCATAATTCCCTCTTGCAATACCATCGCGTGCATCTGCCAACACTCTTTCCTAATCATGTGAAAGAACATATCAACGCAGAATTTTTTCCGACCCCATATTGTATAGATGCCCTTCGACCAGTTTGAAGTCAGGGGTTTTAAAAACTAGTTGTTTCTTATGATTAATGGTGAGCTCCTCAGGGGATTTTCCTATCATAAAAAATTAAACAATTTGTTTGTAATGGTCATCAACCATTCTGACTCTAAATAGTTGCACATAAGGAAAGTCATCCTCGATGTTACTTGGTTCTTCACCTGATTTTATTCTTGATAAATGATGGGGTCCTGCGTTTAGCCGACTGTGCTTCACAATGATCTCAAAATTGAATTATTGGAATAGTAGAAACAAATAACAGATCTTCCCCCCCAACACGAAATTATTCACCAAGTACTTCAGTGCTGAGTGGTCCATAAACATTTGTAAATTCCCTTCTAACAGGTAGTGTTGTATTTTTTGCAATGCATACACCATCATCAATCCTTCTCTTTATGTCGTTGTGTATTTTGTCTCCACAATAGATAACTTTCGACTTGCAAATGCAATCGGGTGGTCGATTGATACTTCTCATGTTTGGGACAATATTACTCCTAATGTGACTAACAAAGCATCGAAATGGAAATGGAAATCCTTTGTCCAATTTGGAAAAATTAATATTGGTGTTGCGACCATTTTTTTCTTTAGCATATCGAGGTTCATCTGGCACTCGTCATTCCATTCGAACTTCGCATATTTCTTCAATAATTTCTCCATTAGTGCAGTGATCACTACATGCCCCCTTATAAACTTCAGATAATACCCTATGTGGCCCGATGTCTCATTCAGTTGTTTTACAGTCATTGGTTCTGATAGGTCGATAATTATCACAATATTGGTGGGATTGACATGCCTTCCTTGCATACAATGTCTCCCAATAGGATTCCAAATGGTGTGAAAAATATACATTTTTTCATATTCAGTGAAATCTGATGTTGTCGACACCTTTCCAACATTAATAAAAGGTTTGCAATATGGTATTTTACCAAACCATAAATGGTCCAGTCGTCCATATAGAGTGATAGAAATTTATGAATGAAGTCTTTGAATGCAGTAACAACTAACCTTGAAGATATCATGGGCACATTCTTGAGACTGAACGACATTACTATGTATTAAAAACATCCTCATTGTGTCACGAAAGTGGTTTTTTGTCTATCCTACTTCGTAATACTTATCCAATGATAGCTTGAAAATCCATCCGTAAATGAATAGATTTCCTGTCCTCCAACTCCTTCCAGTACTTTGTCAGTGAATCGCGTCAGAAATGGATCATGAATACTTACATCATTGAATTTCCTCAGATCGATGCATATCTATATTTCAGTAGTATTTTTATCCTGCACAACCATTGGACTGATCCATTCAAATTCCTTGATAGGATCAATAATTCTTGCATCCAAATCTGCTCTAATTTGTCTTTGATATGCTCTTTATATCTCGGATTCAACCTATATGGCCATTGTTTTATTGGTTTCGCATAAGGTTTTATAGGAATCTTCATTTCACCCAAGTCCCCTGAAATGCCTTTAATTTCGAAAAATTTGGTCGGGAATAAGTCCTAAAACTCATGTAGTAGATCAGTGACTTTCCCCATCGCTAAATCATTCGAGTAATATTGAATGATAACAAACTTTGGGTAAACTATTGTCCTAATATTGACCTTATTTATCTTCAATGGTTTCTTGAATGTGTCACATGTAATTTCGGGTTCTTCAATGTTGCGGCTTCCTTCTAACTCTGGAATATGGACAGCTCTTGAATCATCTTCATCATTGGGTTCTCATGACACATTATAAAACTCCATCATCATCTGCAGTGTTGGTGTCCAGTGTGACGTCATTAGTAGCTCAGCTGGAACTATATCCAATAGTTTGTCATGGATGTCGTGTAGTGCACCAGTGGATGAATGTATTTTTGTTCATGAAGTTGAAATTATGGCTGAAGCTAATAATCAGTTCTTCCCAAGTTTTTGTTCCCTTCACATCTATACAAAAACATACCATCTTCATGTTATTTCATCCAAGGTATGGATGAACACGTGAACCCATTCCTCCTTTGGCCTCAGTTCCCATGTTGTTTGGCATGTTATCAGATGGTTGCTTGGATCATTTCTTCCATCATATATATTTACTTGGTAGTATTCATCCTCCCTAAATCAAACTTTCATCATTCATCGACATATTTTCCAGTCTTCTATCAACACCTTGTGTGTAGCCCACAATCTTGTTGGAGTAGCCTTCAATGCCTCTTCTAGTGCCAACAAGCATTTTAGTTTGGATACTCTATATTCAAATTACCTGATAAAAACTGTAAAGTTAAGTATTCCTTCATATGTCAATAGATCAGATACTTTTGTTGCTACCCATCTCAGTGACTGAGTGATTCGTGCACACTTCCTGAGTGATACTTCATACAACCAGTTCTGCCAGTTCTCTCGTGCTTCCTTACAGTTTGAAGATGTTGAGATGATACTTCGCCAACTGAACTCTTCATCAACAATGGGATTGATGTAGTCTTCAGAGACATTATAGGCACTATCCCATCCTCCCATGAATTCTTCTTTTATTGGTTCAAAATATAATTGTCCTTCAAGGTGATACAATGGGGAAATGACCCTTGTGTTGTGATTCACGAATTTCATTATCCTTTTCTTGAAATGTATAACCGTCAATTTTTCCATTTCCCAACTAATTCCCAACAATGCAGGATATGGGCTGGCATTGTCGACTATCTCGATAACATCAAAGTCTGCATACGTCTTCGGTACTTCCACTTCGACAGGTAGAAAAGGTACTCATCCAATTGGAGAAACCTTGGTCTGATTTTTCATCTGAAGTTATACAGGAGACCGGACTAACTACGACTTCCCCATAATTTCCCATGTCTTCTTGGTTATGATTCACATCCGATCCTAGATCCAAGATTAATGAATCTACATCATATTCACTAATTTATATATTCTTTCTCATTTCTCTTCATGTTTTATTATTTTGTAACAAATTGAGTGGGAGATATTGTCTCCCTTCTTCCTGTCGATACAAAAAGCTTTCTATCTATGCTAATGCATCCTAATTATTTTCTAATGTTAGAAAACTTCCTAAAAAAAATTCAAGGTACTGACCTGTTGTAGCTGCAACTTTTCCCAAAATTCTGAAAATTTTGGACCCTCCTTGTTGATTTTGTTTCTCCCACTCTGCTACATGTTTGGATTGTTGAGGCCAATTTTTTTTACTATTCGGGATTTCGTTTGTGTCTGCGAATGTTTTAGACTGTTAGGCTTAGCAGGTTTTATGATGTTTTATTTGTTGCTGAGGTTTCACCGAGGTTTAAAATGGGATTTTCAGTTGTTGTTTTTCGGATTTCAGTTAAACTTTGCACCGATAATTAAAGCCTTTCAGTGAGCCTGTGTTTTATTGTTGAAAAAAGACCTCACTTTGCGATTTTTTGGAAGGTGTTATGACTTTGATCGGAGGTCGCAGGCTGATTGAGGTCCGTCGTTGCAGCCCCAGAGTAGACTAACTTCCCGTCGGATTGCTTGTCCTTTCACTAATGTCCTATTCTATGTTTCTCCGATGTTGACTAGTCTGTGGATTTTCTTGACCATTTAACTTCCACCGTTGTGGCTATGTAGTGCACTAACTATCCGATGCTTCAGAAGTTTCGACCCCCGGCGTTTTATCGCGCCAATTTTTGGTTGTGTTTCGGAACCCCTAGATTGTAGTTCACCCACTGTTGCGGCTGTGTAGCTCACTAACCATCTGATGTCAAGTGTTCTGATTCACCGATGGGGGTTTTTATGTGCCCATTCTTAATCTTTTGCCCACCGATTGTTGTGATCTCGTAATGTTTTCTTAAGTGACCAGTGTGCCTTGTTTTATCAGGTTTATTTTTTCACATGAAAACCCAGCTCCATTTTCTTTTCTTCGATACTCATTTTATTGATATCATGGTTTATTTTTATAGTCGGGATAAATGATGAGTTTTTGTTTGATCGCAGACATACATAGGATATTTTCCCAGATCCCTTTGAAGATGTTTGCGGGGAAGAAAGTGCGGCTGGAGGACAAAGCATGTTGAAGCATAAAGCACCAGAGTGGTTGCTCGAGAAAAAGAAATAATAAGGGTCTAAAGAGGGACCAAGGAATGGTAGAGCATAATCATTAACGAGCAAGGGCCAGGATGGGGCAATTCATCAGTTACCTAGCTATTCCCATTTTCTTAAAGGTCTTTATTTGAAATGTAATGTTGAATGATGAGCATATTGCTAAATGACAAGACTGGGGATTGAAACATTTGTGGGGCAACCGAAAGGTTTGGAGCTGGTTCTCGTATAAATATACAAAATATATAGGGAAGAAGGGATTTTTCCCAGTGATACTTGTGAACTACTTGTTGTAAGAGGAACTATTTCATTTTGCAATAATAAAATTACAATTTTGCCTATTGGAGAAAGTGCTGTGTGGAATGTTCAAATGTGATGAAATGAACAATGTTGAAGGGGAACTATTTCATTTTTAGCTGTGTTTCATTAACTGTGAGGTCGTTCTAACTTTCTGAACCTATGTTCTTGTTTGAATGTTCCCTGGTTTATTTTGTGATAAGTTCCACTATGAGTAATGAATGTTCTAACAGACGACGAGCTATCTTGTTGTGCATACCTTTATTCATGTTTATGTGTTTTGATTCTAAGAAGTACTATCTGTGATTTATCTTAACATATGAGCAGTAATACATTACTCATTAATTGATCATCTTGCTCCCTAGGGACAGTTTAGTTAATATCGCTTTCAGTTGTGTGTGATTTAGATGCGAGAGAGTCTAAGACGAGAGGTAAGAACCTGCGGATCACATTGTGACCACTCCTCATATTCTTTATCAATTTGCATCTTAGATAGGCACTTGCATATCATACTTAAAGTCAAAAATACAAAAATATACACGGTGGATCAGGCCGCAACCGGTAAAACCCTTTGTTTTTGTTACTTGACCTACGGTAGCCGGACCGCAAACCAGATGGATTCCCCATACCAAACAGTCATGGGCTAGTTGGGAATGTAGACTGGGGAGAATCCCTTATTGTTGTTGCCTATGAATTTCTAGGCCTCAACAGTTTCTGGAGCTAGAATGAGGGCCTAAACCTCCAGTGCATGGCTGGCTGGGGAAATCCATTTCCTTGAAATTACTCCACCAGTGATAGTTTTCAAAGCAGTTTATTTCCTGATCCAAATACTAAAGAGAATAGAGAACATTTGTTTTCTGTAGACAACCAAGTAGTTAATGACCTTAGAAGACACACACGGGCCTATTTAAGGAGTATTGGAGGATTACCCACTATCCCTGATTTACCCCAAAGAGAATACAAGAAGAAAGATCATCCCATCTTGGAACATTCAGTGTTGGTTGGAGATTTGGAAGAGTTAGTAGAAGTAGCCTTACAGGAAGTTGTTCAGCCTCTGAATCAAGTAGGCCCAAACACACCTTACTGTTCTCCTGTGCGTACTCCTATTCCCTCACCTCCTCACTCTCCATTCAGACTCATGGTAGGTGTGAATGCAAATCCACCACTTAACCCACCAAATCCACCACCTTCTTGGAAAGCCCAATCACCCCTGAACTTAATGCCTCCGTTACATGACTTACCTCAAGCTTTTGAGAAGATGCTGCCCAAGTTTGATCCAAATGAGAATATTTTAGTAGATGATCATTTGCAAAGTTTTTATTTGGAAATAGAAGGATTAAGGGATAGGGAACATGAGGATGTAGTTTGTAGAATTTTTTCGCATACCCTTAAAGGAGCAGCAGCATCATGGTATTTTGGTTTTCCTGCAAACTCTATCCCAGACTGGGATACCTTTGAAAGGATTTTCAAAAGTAAATATGCAACCCAAAAAACTCACACGGCTCTCATGAAAGGACTGTGCGATTTAAAGAAATAAAGAAAAGAGAAGGTGCATAGTTTTACCCAAAGATTTGCAGCTTATCTGAAGATTTTTTTTGAAATTGACAAACCCTCTGATAAAGTTCTGATTGAGTATTATACTTCAGCTCTAGGGCCCAATTTGGCCATGTTTTCCAAAATGAAAGCCAAACCTATGTTAGCAGAGACTTATGAAGAAGCAGAGAGAGTAGAGCCTGAAAAGGAAAGCATCGAAGATTATCCTGAGCAGTTAGGAGAAAAAATTGTTGGGAGAAAAGCTTTGTTATTTACTAAGCCTAAAGAGGAGCAATCACATGATTTCAAAGGAATGGAAAAAATGATGCAGAAGCTCTCTAACATAATAATAGATTTGGAAAAGGAAAAGGAAGCCCAGAAGTTTTATAAGCCTTATCATAAGAAAAAAGAGGATAACAATCAAATCCAACCCCCTCTGCACAGTCCTGCCGCCGATGAACTTAACGGAGGTTGGGATGGATAACTTTTGCACTTTTCACCAACAACCCCATTCTGAAAAGAATTGTCCTCAGTGGATAAATTCGATGACATTGGTGATGAATCAGCTTTTAGATTCCAAATTAACTAAGGATAATGATGAAGAGGGAAAAGATAACAATAAATCAACAGAAAAATAGGAGGATGATGCCATGGTTTTATGCGACTGTGTATCATTGTTTGACACTGAAGAAGAAAAGAATCCGAGACATGAAGATATCTCAGAAACAAATGTGACAACGAGAATCCAAGGTTTAATTAAAGAAAATAGTCTTGTGCTCCCCAAGATTAAGAGACTTCAAAAGAATGTAAAGAAATTTCAAAAAAACACCTAAACTAATAAAATTCTAGAGTTTGCCATTACCAGTCAAAATCCGAAACAGATCAGCATGCCTACCAAGCCTATTGAAGAGAAGATTAATAATGTTAAAATGAACCTCATAGAACATAAGATGGATTACGACATCGTGGAGGATATAAAAAAGGTGAAGGAAAATATCTCGTTATTTGAGATGTGTAATGTGCCACAGCAGAAAGAGAAATTATTGAAAGCACTTGAAATATTAGAAGAGAAGCTTCCCACCGAAAATCAGCCCCAAGAAGAAGAAATTGGTGAAGCAAGTGTGGGAGGTAAGCCTAAATGAAAGACTCCACCTTTTCTCCTTAATTTTGAAATTTTCAACCACAACGTGCACAATTGCCTATTAGACTCAGGGGCATCAGTAAGTGTTATGCCGCTGTCGGTCTGTAAAATGATAAATGGACAACCTAAAACATCTACCTAGAGGGTCATTCAGTTGGATAGAACGAATCTGAAGGTAATAGGGGAAATGGAGGATGTTCTCATTCGCTTATCCTCAAATGATAAGGTATGTCAATTCATTGATATTGTAGTAGCAGACATACCTGAGGCTTATGGACTTGTTTTGAGCAGAGATTGGTTGGCCAAGATGAATGGATATTTTTCTTCGGACTGGTCACATCTATGGCTACCGTATAAAGGAAGCCCAAATCAAATTAAGTTTTTAAGAGAACCCCACATGAAACACAATGTTACTCAGTTCAAAGGTAAGAATGAACCTATGAATTCTGTTTTGGGAAATTACTTCATTGAGCTAGAACACGGAAACTATCAAGTGGAAGAAGCCAGTGATACATCAGATGCTCAGCCTAATCTCCTTCAGTTTTTTGCAGGCTGATGAAATTGATTGTAAAATAGTAGACTTAGCTGTAGATGTAGATGTTGATTCATGCACAGTAGTGATAGGCAATTTTTGGACTCTTTTCTTTGATGGTTCTAAAAATTTAGAAGGGTTAGGAGCCGGCTGTGTCCTGATTGATCCTAAGAAAAATAAAAATTTTCTTTCATGTAGGTTAGAGTTTGAATGCACCAATAACACATTCGAGTATGAAGCATTAGTTTAGGGACTAAGAAAATCAATTGAGTTAAAGGTAGAAAATCTGAAAGTGTATGGGAATTCTGAAATAATTGTAAAACAAATTCGAAATCAAATACATTGCATTTCCCCTCATTTAAAATATTATCAAAATGAAGTATGGGATTTGCTTAAATGTTTTCATGCATTTAATATTGTATCAATTCCTAGACTTAAGAATGTAGCAGCTGACTTGTTGGCCACCTCAACTACGAGGCTTGTGCCCTCTAATAACCGATGTTCTATTGAATTGCTTTTCAGGCCTTCAGTTCTAGATATGATTACCAATTTATGATTTTTTGATGATGATCAGCAGATTCTAGAATGCTTGACAAATGATGAGACCTTCAAAGGGGAAATTATTGATTATGAAGAACATCAAGCCGAGCTAAAATTCGATAATTTTATTCCTAAAGGAGTCAGGACTTTGGAGCAAATGTTTGATCTAAATGAGAAATTCAGAAGGCCAGTGAATGTGAAGACTCGTAGCTCGTCTCTACAGTTTGAGTTGATTAATTTAGGGACTGAAATTGAGCCTAAATATGTGAATTTGGGAAGGTGTTGCTCTCCAGGTGAAAGAAATAAGTTCATCGATTTGTTCAAACAATACAAAGATGTTTTTTCCTGGACGTATGAAGATATGAAGACATATGACACCAATATTAGTCAGCATGTTATCTCCATCAGATCTGGGGTCAAGCCTTATCAACAGCCTTTAAGGAAAATGCATCCAAAATTGGAGCCTCTAATTCATAATGAAGTAAAGAAGTTGTTGGATGCTAAAATTGTTTTCAAAGTTAGACACTCGGAATGGGTTTCAAATCTGGTACCAATAAGAAACAAATATGGATAAATTAGACTATGTGTAGATTTTAGAAAGCTAAATAGCACTTTGGATAAAGACAATTATCCTATCCCACCCATGGAACAGATATTGCAAATGGTTTCGGGTTCTAAATTATTTTCTTTATTAGATGGATTCTCTGGCTACAATCAAGTGTTAGTAGCTGAAGAAGACAGACTTAAAACTACATTAAGAACCAGATGGGGGACTTTTGCTTACATAAGGATTCTCTTTGGACTCATAAACACTAGAGCTACTTTCCAGAGGGCTATGGACATAGCTTTCTGCAGTCTGATTGGCTGTAGTGCTGTAGTATACCTCAATGACATCACAATATTCTCAAAGAAAAGGGAAGAACACGCATTCCATCTAAAACAGATTTTTGAATGCTGTCGAAAATATGGTATCTCATTAAACCCCAAGAAGTGCGTGTTTGCTGTTACCGAAGGTAAGTTACTAGGTCACGTGGTTTCTAAGAAGGGGATCTTCATAGACCCAGAGAGAATCAAGGCTATTAAACAGATTCCCTTACCCCATAATAAAAGGGGCATGCAATCATTTATGGGGATAATAAATTTCATGCGAAAGTTTGTGCCGGATTTTGCTCAAATTGTTAAACCTTTGCAGCAAATGGTAAAGCAAAGTGTACAATTCAAGTGGACTGATGTAGAGAAGAATGCATTTAGTAAAATAAAGACAGCTGTTGTGCACGCACCCTCCCTCAAAAGTATGGATTTTGAGAAAGATTTTATTTTGTACACTTTCGCATCAGATGATTCACTAGCAGTGGTGTTTACCCAGAAGGAAGATGGGGGAGATGAGTTCCCCATATCATTTATGAGCATTGGTCTATAGGGAGCCGAATTTAATTACCCAGTTGTGGATAAGCAAGCTTATGTAGTCTTCAAAGCGGTAAAACAATTTAGACCGTATATACTTAAGAACCGGACAAAGGTGATAGTTCCACACCCAGCTGTGAGATCTCTTTTCGTACAAAAATAATTAGGAGAAAGAAGAGGCAACTGGGTAACATCTTTACAGGAGTATGACCTTGAATTCAAGCCAGCCTCCATAGTTAAAGGGCAAGGATTGTGCAAACTAATGACTGAAAGTATAGATAATGAAGAAAATAGTTGGGAAGATGAAGCTGAGTTACATTTGATGGATGTATGTCCTCTTTTCACAGCTCCAAACTCCTGGTATCGAGACCTTATGCATTACCTTCAGGAAGGATTGTTACCAGAACATTGGAATTATAAGCAAAGAAGAGCACTGCGTCTTAAATCAGCCTCATATCAAATTATTGAAGGAATATTATTCGGAAAGATTTATGATGGAGTTCATCTTATATGATTAGAGAAAGAAGATGCGAAAAAGGTCATGATAGACTTACATGATGGGCCTGCTGGAGGACATTTTTCTGGAGATACAACAGCCCATAAAATTCTCAAAGCCGGATACTATTGGCCCACACTATTCAAAGATGCACATGCCCATGTCAAAAAGTGCGACATCTATTAAAGATGTGGTGGAAGACAAGTTAAAGCAGCAGGACCATTAATCTTGTAATGATAACAGAACCTTTTGAGCAGTGGGGAATGGATATCATTGGAGAGATAAAGCCAAATTATTCCTTGCAACACAAGTATATTCTGACAGAAACCGATTACCTCACTCGTTGGGTCGAAGCCCTTCCATTGCGTAAAGTGAATGAAGATGTGGTCATGGACTTCTTGCAAGATCATATTATGACCAGGTTTGGAGTTCTAATTTCTCTAGTTTTCGATAAAGCTACTTATTTTTCCTCTATTAGATTAACTGGATTTGCTCATGAAAAAGGAATTAAGTTGCATTACTCTGCAAATTATTATCCACAAGGAAATGGTTTGGCTGAATCTATGAACAAGAATCTGATTAGAATCTTAAAAAAGAATGTGATAGAAAACTAGAGAAGTTGGCATTCATCATTACCAAATTCTCTCTGGGCTGATTGGGTCACCCCCAATACTTCGTTAGGTGTGTCCCCATATACTCTTGTTTATGGAAAATAGGCCATTCTACCCCCAAATATCATGCTACCTTCTTCCATAATAGCTCAAGAATCAAGAGGATCAGATAATGAAGTCTTGCAGATAAGAATCCATAATATTTTGAAGGAAAAGGAATCTAGAGCCAAGGCCAGAGAACATTTTAAACAACAACAGGAGGTAGTGAAGAGGTGGTTCGATAAACACAAAGCCGGAATAAAAGAATTTGAAGTAGGAGATTTGGTTCTTAAGTGGGATCAACCTGATGATGAGAATGGAAAGCACACGAAGTTTCAATAGTTATGGGTAGGCCCTTTCTAGATTGCAGCAAAACTTGTCCCCTCAACCTATAAATTGCAAGATTTACAAGGACAGGAGGAGAACTTACTAGTAAATGGTTTAGTTCTTAAAACTTATTTTTCTTGATTTTGGTCTATTTTGTTTTGTTTTGTACATAAATAATTGACTTGTTTTGCCACTTTATTTTGTTCCTTTCCTTTTTGTTTAGTTTAGTTTTCTTCTGATTTCAATAAAAGAAGAAAACTTTTGGTTGCATGGAGAGCATCAGAGCCCTTGATAAACTGAGTTTCTTTGGGCATTAGACTCAATCTTATTGTTTGAATCTGTGGGAATTTCTTCTAGTAAGTAGTTTTCCTAAATGTCTATGAACACATTGAAGTTTGGCGTAATCCCTGAAATAACTCAGAATCAAAAGGTCTGGAATACTATTTCGAGGCTCCATCCATTTCACATCTAAAACGTCCTAGGGGATTACAGAAAAAGACCCATGGAAAGGTGAGCAGGGTAAACAGTATATTATATCTAAATGATCCCATGCCAAGAATTGAAAGCTAAAGGCTAATAAGAGTCAAAACTCCTAAGAAAGCAATATTTATCGAAAAAAAGTACTGAATCATATGAGTACAGATTGCCAAAAGTTCTTCTCCGTCAGTAAGCTGAAAATTAAATACATCTCTCACACAAAATGACACTATGGATAGAAGAGCCTGAAAAAAATTCAGAAAGAAAGGCATGAGGAGGACTCAAAAGGATAAAAGGTCCACAAACGAAAAGTGCCAAGTGGCATGGGAATGGGGAACAAATGAATATTTCTATTTACCATGTGTTACAATCCTACAGTGTCTAAGCTGGAAGCTACCCAAAGACAGAGTTAAAATGAAATCCACCTACTTAGCCTCAAAAGAGTTATCCTGACTTTGAGTTTTGGGTTTCATTCCCTAAAATTGGACTATCATCAATGATTACAAGTACATATATTTGACATTATGGGAATCCAAACATCTAGAAGAAATCAGCATGTTGGTTTTACTGCTAAATCTAGTTTGTTGCTTAAGGAGGAGTTTATTCAGAGATCTGGGTTCACCAATGAGCCGCCAATTGTTGCAGCTGCAACTTTTCCCAAATTTCTGAAAATTTTGGACCCTTCTTGTTGATTTTGTTTGTCCCACTCTGCTACATGTTTGGATTGTTGAGGCCAGTTTTTTTTTCTATTCAGGATTTCGTTTGGGTCTATGAATTTTTTGGACTGTAAGGCTTAGCAGGTTTTATGATGTTTTATTCATTGCTGAGGTTTCACCGAGGTTTAAAATGGGATTTTTAGTTGCTGTTTTTCAGAGGTCAGTTAAACTTTGCACCGATAATTAAAGCCTTTCGCTGAGCCCGTATTTTATTGTTGAAAAAATACCTCACTTTGCGACTTTTCGGAAGGTGTTATGACTTTGATCGGAGGTCGCAGGCTGATTGAGGTCCGCCATTGCAGCCCCATAGTAGACTAACTTCCTGTTGGATTGCTTGTCCTTTCACTAATTTCCTATTCTATGTTTCTTCGATGTTGACTAGTCTGTGGATTTTCTTGACCATTTAACTTCCGTCGTTGCGGCTGTGTAGCGCACTAACTATCCGATGCTTCAGAATTTTCGACCCCCGACGTTTTATCGAGCCAATTTTTGCTTGTGTTTCGGAACCCCTATATTGTAGTTCACCCACTGTTGCGGCTATGTAGCTCACTAACCGTCTGATGTCAAGTGTTCCGATTCACCGATGGGGGTTTTTATGTGCTCGTTCTTAATCGTTTTCCCACCGATTGTTGTGAGCTCGTAATGTTTTATTAAGTGACCGGTGTGCCTTGTTTTATCAGGTTTATTTTTTCACATGAAAACCCAGCTCCATTTTCTTTTCTTCGGCACTCATTTTATTGATATCGTGGTTTATTTTTATAGTCAGGATAAATGATGAGTTTTCGTTTGATCGCAGACATCCATAGGAGATTTTCCCAGATCCCTTTGAAGATGTTTGAGGGGAAGAAAGTGCGGCTGGAGGACAAAGCATGTTGAAGCATAAGGCACCAGAGTGGTTGCTTGAGAAAAAGAAATAATAAGGGTCTAAGGAGGGACCGAGGAATGGTAGAGCATAATCATTAACGAGCAAGGGCCAGGCTAGGGCAGTTTGTCAGTGGGCCTAGCTATTCCCATTTTCTTAAAGGTCTTTATTTGAAACGTAACGTTGAATGATGAGCATATTGCTAAATGACAAGACTAGGGATTGAAACGTTTGTGGGGCAACTGAAAGGTTTGGAGCTGGTTCTCGTATAAATATACAAAAGATATAGGGAAGAAGGGATTTTTCCCAGTGAGACTTGTGAACTACTTGTTTTAAGAGGAACTATTTCATTTTGCAATAATAAAATTACAATTTTTCCTGTTGGAGAAAGTGTTGTGTAGAATGTTCAAATGTGATGAAATGAACAATGTTGAAGGGGAACTATTTCATTTTCAGCTGTGTTTCATTAACTGTGAGATCATTCTAACTTTCTGAACCTATTTTCTTGTTTGAATGTTCTTTGGTTTATTTTGTGATAAGTTCCACTATGAGTAATGAATGTTCTAATAGACGATGAGCTATCTTGTTGTGCATACCTTTATTCATGTTTATGTGTTTTGATTCTAAGAACAGCTATCTGTGATTTATCTTAACATATGTGTAGTAATACATTACTCATTGATTGATAATATTGCTCCCTAGGGACAACTTAGTTAATATTGTTTTCAGTTGTGTGTTATTTAGATGCGAGAGAGTCTAAGACGAGAGGTAAGAACCTATGCATCACATTGTGATCACTCCTCGTATTCTTTATCAATCCGCATCTTAGATAGGAACTTGCATATCATACTTAAAATAAAAAATACAAAAATATACACGATGGACCAGGCCGCAACCGGTAAAACCCTTTGCTTTTTTTACTTGACCTACGGTAGCCGGACCACAAACCGGATGGATTCCCCATACCAAACAGGCACGGGCTAGTTGGGAACATTGACTGTGGAGAATCCCTTGTTGTTGTTTCCTATGAATTTCCAAGCCTCAACATGACCTTTCTTTGTGACATTGTTGAGATTATCAAATCAAAACTCAATGACATCTCATAAATAGGTAACTTACCATTTTCCTTGATCATAGCATCTTTTGCTTCGAAGAAGGTTTCTTTTTATGTTTCTGCTTCAAACTGGACTTTCTTTTGAGCCACAGGCTGAACATTTAGCAATGGTCCATCGTTTCCTATCATAGACCCTCCTCTCATTACTACCCTGACATGTACTGGATGAGTCCTTATTCCAACCGATATATTCCCCATATCTGGTCCAGGATTTTGATTTTGATTTGCATTTTGGTTCTGTTACAGTTGTGGCACAATATTAACTTTCCATTTCACAACTAACTATGGGAATTCTTTGTCAGTGTGATCTGTTGCACTACATTAAGTACATTGAGATTTTGGATTGGGACAACACCTCTGGTAATGTCCCACCACTCCACAATGATAGCACATAAATGGTCTATGAGCTCGACCAATAGCTCCTCCGCAACCAAATTCTCCATTACAACCTCCGTAAAATCCTCCTCGAAATCCTCCTTGCTACTGGTACGTTGATTGGTTATACTATGGCTAGTTGAATTGTTGTTATCGCAGATTATACTATGGTTTTTGTTGATTATACAACGATTGAGTAGAATGTGGTTGTGATTGGTTATATTGTGATTGCTGCTGATTATACTGTGGTTGTGGTTGATTATACTATGGTTGTGTCTGATTATACTACGGTTGCGGTTGAGTTATTTCCATTGGTCATTGCTCCTCCCACTTCATAAAGTATGTATTCATAGTTATTTCTTGGAAAAAATCATAATCTCTACAATCATTTTCTTCATGACCAACTGGCCGATAGAAATTGTGGAAAATATTATCTAGTTTCAACACAACCTTTTGTAAGTACACACATTCCTCTGAACAATGTCCTCTTGTTTGAAAAATTTGACACCAGGGAAATCCTCCTTGACTTAGTGGATTTGTTTCCCTAGACTATAAATATTCATGGAATTTTAGACATTGATCCTTTTAATCTCCCTCAGACTGACATCGACTTCACCATACTTATTCATGTACTTATTTCCCCTTCTTAATATATTGCATTTGGATAGTAAGTTTCACCAACTGTGACTGGATCTAGATCATGCCTATCCCTGTTTCATCGACTAGCGAAGCCTCCAGCTTCATGGAAATTTCCAGGGATTCTTCCTGAGATGTGATCTTCTGTTGCATCAGCGACATGTGGATGTGGGGTACCAAGGCTGCAATGAAGTTGAATGAACCATTATTTATGTTGCAAATCACTAATTTTGAAGTTAACCTTGGGCATTAGAGTATTGAATCATTGATTGAAATCCCACACCGACTCATTGGGGAATTTCTTTATTTCCTTGAACTTGCTAATATACTATGATTCTGATTTCAGTTTCTTAAATTCCTCGTTCAATCCAATCCTGATTTGTGCTAGGGTATTTTGGGGTTTTCACGTCGGTATTTGCATGTATTTCATATACGAGTACAACTCCCAACCTCGAAAGGTCATTGCTAATTTTATTTTCTTGATATCCTTACCTTGTACTTGTTTCACTGTCCACACTACTTCATATAAGAACTAGTATTTTTTGGGATCCTCTATCCCATTACCATGAAATAAGGGTTTCTTTACATCGTCACCCACCATCCTAGGTCTTCTCCTAGTGCTTGATGATCAACAACTATTACCATTGTGCTGATATGTAGGAAAACCTTGTGATGAAATCGTTTTTCTTCCTCCTAATTTTGGTGTGGTGCATGAAGTTGTAGGTACATTATATATTTGGGTTGGTCCTTCCTTAGGTTTGGGAATAGCCTATTCCTTTCCTTCGTCATTGTAGGGTTTCTTATTCCCTTATGGTTCCTTCTCGCATTTTTTTTTTCGATCACACCATGACTCTCCTCAGTCCTCCTCCTCTTTTCTTGCCGAAACTTCACCCCACTTTGCAGGTGACCACACTCTTCAACGACTTCCCTCACATTCTTGTCATGACTCCCATTCATCTACCCCATATCACTCTATTAAACCCTTACCTTTGCAGTACCCACAGCCTCTGCACACCATGGCTTTACTCTTCAAAATTCATATTTAATATCCCTTTTTGATAGATGAACATGTTTATCCATAGTTTCAATGACAATATAAATCTCCCCGTTGATCCCTTAAAATATTCCCTTTTGCATCGTTGTAATATTTGATTGTATCAACAACAAACTCAGTAATGTACCCTTTCAAAATGTTGTCTTTACACACATCAACAACCATTGAAGATTTTTTTTCACCTTTCTCAACTGCTGGATTAGTTTTGGGGTCCACTGATCAGGCTCGCCTCCTTGGAAATTATTCTTTTGAAAAGTAAGTTGCACCAACCATTCATACTGTACTATCAAAAATTCAAAGAAAATTATTTTGTGAATGTTTGAGTAGATATATTTTCCCAACCAATATTATGTTTTCAATATCGGGTTTTGGTTCTCTTCTTCAACAAAATCTTGGGATTTCTTATCAAATCAATCCTTGATTTTCGGTTTCATCAATGCCACAACATGTACTCTTCTTCTTTGTACTATGGTCCTAGAAACAAAAGCATTTATGGACATAGTTCTGTCAACAAGGGCTCACTTTGGACTGTTGTCAACAACCATCAGCATAGACTCCCTAAACATTGGCCCATAAAGGTTTTACCCTTTCCAGGAACACCTGCAGAGCAAGCGCAAACTCACCCCATATGTCTAAGGGAGTGTCAGAGAATTAATATACCTTAGTACCATGGTATTACACCTAGGAAGAATTTTCATTTGTCTTGTACTTATGTTATATGATCCTATTTAGGTTATATTGATCAATATTGGTCTAATAGGTGATTTCTGGCTCATTAACTTGTAGTTGAGGTGCTCCATTTTGATCATCCTGACATATGAGGTGCTCCATTTTGATCATCCTGACATTGTAAGAGTCCTCATTGATTTCAGACCACTTTATGTTTGACTAGGGGCACTAGTGTGTGAATGTGGTTATTTTTTGGTTTTCTTAGGAATTTATTGGCTCTTAGAGACTCTCCCACTCACACATGTGTTCACCCATGCCTAGCATTCTTGAATTTATGATCCATCATGCCTCCATACATGTTCACACTTGCATTTGTGACTGGTTGGTGAGGTTTGGGAGATTATTGGTCAACCTAGGGGGGTTTAGGGGTCAAATCCTAGCCTGACACTTGTATGCATCAATATGGCATCCAAGGGTTCACAAATTTTCCCCATTGTATTATAAATACGTACCATACACATCTACAAGATGTACACTAATAGAAATATCAGTTATTGGCACCATCTATGTGTTTTAGTTTGTTCTATTTTGTTGTTCTCTTGCATATTTTGTGAATAAATTACATAATGAATATTTATCTATCTCCTATATCTTACTGTGAAACAATTCTCACATAGTTTCATAGATTTGTGGAGTTGCAAATAAAATCTAGACAATTTTAATTTGTTCTTTAGGGAATTTTTTCAGAAAATCTGAGTGTTTGTATTGTAGGTTCTACAACGTTTTTGTCACACAGTGTGGAAGTATAATGGATAATAATCATGTATTTCTAACCCCATTCAACTATTTTGAATGGAAGGTCGAAATGGTGATCCAACTGAGGTCAAAAATTCTATATAGAGTCACCATGGGGACTGAGACCGATCCCAACGCTGTTGTGGAGAAAACTAAGTACTTCAACAAACTTGATGAGGAATTTGTTATGCTTTGTCTCAGTAATTAGAGACATATTTTATTCCATGTATATAGTCTTGGCACACCCAATGAAGTTTGAATCAATCTTGAGTCACTATTTTGGAAGATTGATGAGATGAGAGGCCATCAACTCGAAAATGAGCTAATCTCACTGAGTCCAACTCACTATGAGACAATCCAAAAATTATTTACCAATTTTAAAGCTCTAGTGATTCAGCTAAAATAGTGTCTCATAGAGAATAAATATGATCATCTTATCGTGTCCATCCTTTCTATGTTAGGCCCCTAGTATTCTGTGTTTGTTTCGACATTCCACTCAAGCAAGCTCACAGCTAGAAATTAGAGGATGCCTGCGCTAGCAGAATTCATGGAGTCATTAACTTAGGAGAAGGATAAGTTAGTGCAAACGGGTACCATCAAATCCACCAAGGATAAATCCTTTGCTGCTAGTGTATCAAATCAAGCCAAAGGAAAGAATAAAGTCAAAGATTTGAAGCAACAAAGAGAGAGAGAGAAGAAGTATTCAGATACATGATGATCTAGTTCAACTAATGATAGTTAGAGATATAGAAGGATAAATAACAAGAGAGAGAGACCCATGTGTCATTATTTCAAAGGTCCATATCATGAAATATATTTATTCACAAATAATATGGAAATCATGACCAATCTCTTTGAGGAGAACAACATTGATCTTCTAGATTTTGTAAGAAGATGGGAGCAAAAGCAAGGAGATGGTAATCATGTGCATGATTTGTGTGCATGGGAGAAACCCATTTCTCATATATCTATTTCATATGGATATATTTCTGATTTACCTTCTTATATACCAGAATCTGAAACCTCTATCCCTTCCTTGGAAGAAACCCCAACCAATTCACCAAAGCTTCCTCCAGAAACTAGTAATTTTCACTAGTTTTTTATGTGTCTTCTGAAATACAGCCTATGACATTCATAGACTCATTTCCCATTCTGATTCTGAAGGTGATATACAGGCTTATATACAGCCTATGACATTCATAGACTCATTTCCTCAACCATTTCATTACCAAAATACTCAACAACCCTCAAGTTCACTAGTTGGAAAATCTCAAAATTGCCCCATTTCCATTGTTATGTCACTTGTGTATGTTTCCTTTATGTCTTATATGTATTTCATTGGTTTGACATCCATGGCATTGGCCTTCATGGGAATTTTTTTCCACATGTCTGGACTTGATATCACCACCCATGGTTCAAATCTCAAGTCTCCAGACCCTCCAGGTTCGATCAACTATCAATGTGATCTAGTTGCTCACTCTTCTCCCACTATGGACCCATTCTCTCATGGATACAACATACCTATGATATTTTCTACTGTATATGACATATATTCTAATGTTTTAGAGCCTCGTGATATTTTTTACAGAGTTATTAAGGTGCTTCATCAAATTGGGAAGAAGATTCATGATTTTATTCATGATATGGAAGCTACACATGAGGCAAATTTTGTTGAATCTTTTGATGTTATTTGGGAAAGAGTTTGAAAAGATATATTTTCCATGATTGATTATGATTGCAGAAAAATCAATTCTTATTATTCTCCTCCATCATCAAATAATGACCATCAAAGGGCCTCTCCACGTGATCTTTGTCGAAAACACTTTGATGCATTGATGCATGATCTTGGCATCCACAACACCTTCACCAAGTCCATCGCCAAGAATTTTCTCTTTCAGCTCATTCAAGTGAAGAAGAAGAAATATTGAAGACATTTTTTATATCTATGTCATGTCCATTCTTGAGGGAGTATTTTCCCCATGAGGTTTTTTCTCTTTCCTCGTATTACATGGACAAATAAATTTTTTGTTGTAAGAAGTGACTTGAGCCTTAGTTGCCAAGGCCTCAATAAACATTTGGTATATGTTCTACTAATTTAGGCTTAAGTGGCAGTGTTAGAGATTTAATATACCTTATTACCATGGTCTTACACCTAGGAGGCATTTTCGTTTGTCTTATACTTATGTTATATGATCCTACTTAGGTTATACTATTCAATATTGGTCTAACAGGTTTTTTTGGCTCATTAACTCACAGTTGAGGTGCTCCACTTTGATCATACTCACAGTTAAGGTACTCTATTTTTATCATCCTGACATTCCAGGCGCCCTCATTGATTCTAGACCACTTTATGTTTGATGGTGCTAGTGTGTGATTGTGGTTGTTTTATGGTCTTCTTGGGCATTTATTCACTCCTAGAAACTCTCCCACTCACACATGTGTTTAAACATTCCTATAATGCATGCATTTATGATCCAGAATGCCTCCATACATGTTCATACTTGCATTCATGACTATTTGGTTAGGTTTTGGAGCCTACTGGTCAACCAAGGGGGGTTTAGGGGTCAAATATTAGACTAACATTTGTATGCATCCATATGGCCTCCAAGGGCTCATGAATTTTCCTTATTGTATTATAAATGTTTACCATACACATATAGAATATGTACACTAATAGAAAGATCAATTATTGGCACCATCTGTGTGTGTTATTTTGTTACCTTTTGTTGTTCTCTTGCATATTTTGTAAATAAATTAGATAGTTAATATTGATATAGCTCCTATATCTATATGTGAATCAATTCTCACATGGTATTAGAGGTTTGTGGATCTTCAAATCAAATATAGAGAATTTTGAGTTTTTGTTTAGGGAAATTTTCCAGAAAATATGAGTGTTTGCATTGCAGGTTCTACAACGTTTTTGTCACATAGTGCATAAGTTGAATGGAGCCGACTTGTGTATTTATGACCCCATTAAACTATTTTTAATAGAATTCATAAATGGTGATCCAACTAAGGTCGAAAGGCCTGTATAGAGTCACCATGGGGACTAAGACTGAGCCCAACTCCGCTGAGGAGAAAGCTAAGTACTTCAACATACTTGATGTGGCATTTGGTATGCTTTGTCTTAGTACTTCAAGAGATATTCTCTTCCATGTATAAATTTTTGGCACACCAAATTAATTTTGGTTGAATCTTGAGTCACTATTTGGGAAGACTGATGAGATGAGAGGCCATCAGCTCGGAAATGAGCTAATCTCACTCAGTCCTACTCACTATGAGACAATCCAAGAATTATTTACCAATTTCAAAGCACTAGTGATTTAGCGAAATAAATTTGGTATAGATAATAAATATGATCAGCTTATATTGTCTATCCTTTCTAAGTTAGGGCCCGAGTATTCTGTGTTTGTTTCAACATTCCACTCAAGCAAGCTCACAGCTAGAAATTGGAGGATTCTTGTACTAGCAGACTTGATGGAGTCATTGAATCAGGAGTTGGATAAGTTAGTGAAAATGGGTACCATTAAATCCCCCAAGGATAAATACCTTTGTTCTGGTGTATCAAATCAATCCAAATGCAAGAATAAAGTCAAATATTTGAAGCAACAAAGAGAGAAAGAGAAGAAGCATTCAGATACATAAATATCTAGTTCAAATGATGAGAGTTTTAGATCCAGGAGGATAAAGAATAAGAGAAAGAGACCCACATGTGGTTATTTAAATTTTCACATCATGAAATATCTTTCTTCATAAATAATATGTACATCATGACCAGTCTCCTTGAGGAGAACAACATTGATCTTCCATATTTTGCAAGAAGATGGGAGCACAAGCAAGGAGATGATAATCCTATGCATGATTTGTGTGCATGGGAGAAACCCATTTATTGTATCTCTATTTTATATGTCTCTATTTCTGATTTACCTTCTGATATATCATAATTTTAAACCTCTATCCCTTCCTTGGAACAAACCCCAACTAGTTCACCGAAGCTTCCTCCAAACACTAGTCATTTTTCACTAGTTTTCGATGTGTCTTATGAAGTATATTTCCCAATCCATTATTATATTTCCCATTCTTATATTTAAGGTGATATACATCCTATGACAGTCATAGACTCATTTCCCCAACCATTTCATCACCAAAATACTCGAAAACCCTCAAGTTCACTAGTTGAAAATATCAAAATTGCCTAGTTCCCAATTCTATGTCACTTGTGTATGATTCCTTTATGTCTTGTATGTATTTCATTGGTTGGAAATCCATGAAATATGAATTCATGGGAATATTTTTCCATGTGTCTGTACTTTATCTCACCACCCATGGTTCAAATCTCAAGGCTCTAGACTCTCTAGGTTCACTCAATTGTCAATGTGATCTAGTTGCTCACTCTTCTCCCATATGGACCCATGAACTCATGGAGACAGCATAAATATGATATTTTATTCTGTATATGACATATATTCTTATATTTCATAGCCTCATGACATTTTTTACAGAGTTATGAAAGTGCTTCATCAAATTGGGAAGAAGATTCATGATTTTATTCATGATATGGCAACTACACGTGAGGCAAATTTTGTTGAATCTTTTGATGTTATTTGGGAAAGAGTTTGGATACATATATTTTACATGATTGATTATGCTTCTAGATAAGAGTAATTTTGCATGAAAATACAGTCTTATTATGCTCCTCCATTAGCAAATCATCACCATCAAAGGGCATCTCCAGATGATCTTTGTCGACATCACTTTGATGCATTGATGCATTATGTTGACATCCACAACATCTTCACCAAGTCCATCACCAAGAATTTGTTCTTTCAGCTCATTAAAGTGAAGAATTGGATTTGTTGAAGACATTTTTTATCATCTCTTTCATGTCCATTCTTAAGGGAGTATTTTCCCCTTGAGGTTTTGCCTCTTTCCTCGTTTTACATGGACAAATAAAATTTGTGTTGTAAGAGTGACTTGAGCCTTGGTTTCCAAGGCCTCAATAAAAATTTGGTATAAGTTTTACTAAGTTAGGATTAAGTGGGGGGGGGGGGGTTGTTAGAGAATTAATATACCTTTATACCATGGTCTTATACCTAGGAGGAATTTTCATTTGTATTNCTTAGGATATACTGATCAATATTGGTCTAATAGGTGATTTTTGGCTCATTAACTCACAGTTGATATGCTCCACTTTGATCATCATAATAGTTCAGGTGCTCTAGTTTGATCATCCTGACATTCTAGGTTCCCTCATTGATTGCAGGCCACTTTATGTTTGGCTAGGGGCGCTAGTGTGTGATTGTGGTTGTTTTGTGGTCTTCTTGGGTATTTATTGGCTCCTAGAGACTCTCCCACTCACACATGTGTTAAACCATGCCTAACATTCCTACATTTATGATCCATCATGCCTACATACATGTTCCAACTTGCATCTGTGACTGTTTGGTTAGTTTTGGGAGCCTATTGCTTAACCTAGGGGGTTTAGGGATCAAATCCTAGCCTGACACTTGTATGCATCCAGATGGCCTCCAAGGGATAATAAAATTGAGCACATAGATCTATGGAACAACACACAACTTACAAGATAGATCATACATTTTTACTCATAAATTGAAGAATAAAACAATGCAAAAATGGATTGCAACTGTGAATGCTCTCATTAATCAAAAGTAATTGGATAATTAATTACAATGCAATACGCTGGTATTAATAACCAATCAATTTGAATGCATGAGAGAGGAATTCGAATTGATTCACTCTACCTAATTTCATGGATAACTAGACATGTATAAATCATTACCGGAGCCCAAATAGTTATCCCTAGTTGCCTCAATCAGTTCACCAATCAGTTAGAATTAGTTAACTATCATAACTGAATGTGGTAGGTAAGGAATTGCGCCTTCCCACATGAAATCAATCAATGGCTGGCGCTAACTGAATGTAACTAACTCCTAACTACGCTCAACTAGTCACTAATTGAACTCAACTGAAGGAGGTTAGATCCGGTACTCCCAGTGGCTCCTAAATTGTAGGGATTGGTCTAGGAGGCTCCTAAACTGATGCATGCAAGTGAAGTTAATGGAATTTAGCCTCAACTAGTGTTCCCCACATTCTAATAACTGGTACATGTGGCCCAATTAGGCCATGTGGACCCAATGATGCTAGTGACTAAACATAAACTGAAAAGACTCTTAATTTAGACATAATTGACCAAATAGGACAAGGGAGGATTATAACCCTAAAAGGGCTCACAAATTGTATCCATTGTATTAAATATGTACCATACACATCTACAATATGTACAAAAATAGATAGATTAGTTATTGGCACCATCTATGTGTGCTTTTTGTTCCCTTTTGTTGTTCTCTTTCATATTTTATGAATTACTTAGATAGTGAATATTTCTCTAGCTCCTATATCTCACTATGAAGCAATTCTCACATGGTTTTAGATATTTATGGAGATGCAAATCAAATATAGAGAATTTTGAGTTTCTATTAAGGGCATTTTTCCAAAAATTTGAGTGTTTGCATTGCAGGTTCTACAACGTTTTTGTCACATAGTGCACAAGAAGAATGCAGCAGACTCTTGTATTGATGACTCCATTCAACTATTTTGAATGGAAGGCCGAAATGGTGATGCAGCTGAAGTTGTAAGGCATGTATAGAGTCACCATGGAAACTATGACCGAGCTCAACTCTGTTGTGGAGAAAGTTAAGTACTTCAATTGACTTGATGAGGTATTTGGTATGCTTTGTCTCAATACTTTGAGAGATATTCTCTTCCATTTAGACAATATTGGCACACCCAATGAATTTTGGCTCAAACTTGAGCCACTATTTGGGAATATTGATGAGATGAGAGGCCCTCGGCTTGAAAATGAGCTAATCTCACTCAGTATAGCTCACTATGAGACAAAACAAGACTTATTTACCAAGTTCAAAGTGCTAGTGCTTCAGCTAAAATAGTGTGGAATAGAGAATAAATATGATAATATTTTTTTTGCCTATCCTTTCTAATCTAGGGCCCAAGTAGTCGGTGTTTTTTTTTACATTCCACTCAAGAAATCTCACAACCAGAAATTGGAGGATTCCTGCGCTAGCAGACTTCATCGATTCATTGACTCAATAGCAGGAAAATTTAGTGAAAATCGGTACCATAAAATATACCAAGGATCAATCCCTTGATTATGGTGTATCAAATCAAGCCAAAGGAAAGAATAAAGTCAAATATTTGAAGCAACAAAGGGAGAAAGAGAAGAAGCATTCAGATACAGAAAGATCCAGTTCAACTTATAAGAGTTCAATATCTAAGAGGATAAAGAACAAGAGAGAGAGACCCACATGTTTTTATTTAAAAGGTTCAAATAATTAAATATATTTATTCAGAAATAGGATGTACATTAATACCAATGTCCTTGAGGAGAACAACATTGATGTTCCATATTTTGCAAGAATATGGGAGCACAAGCAAGGAGATGGTAATATCGCACATGCTTTGTGTGTATGTGAGAAAACAATTTTCTCATATCTCTATTTAATATGTATCTATTTATAATTTACCTTCTGATATATCATAATCTGAAACCTCTATCCCTTCCTTGGAAGAAACCCCAACCATCTCACCGAAGCTTCCTCCAGAAACTAGTCATTTTTCACTAGTTTTTTTATGTGTCTTCTAAAAGCTCTTTCCCAATACATTCATATCTTTCCAATTATGATTATGAAGGTGATATATAGGCTGATATACATCCTATGAAATTCATAGACTCATTTACCCAACCATTTCATGACCAAAATACTCAACAACCCTCAAGTTCACTAGTTGGAAAATCTCAAAATTGCCTGGTTTCCAATGCTATGTCACTTGTGTATGTTGCCTTTATGTATTGTGTGTATTTAATTGGTTGGAAATACATGCAATTTGAATTCATGGGAATTTTTTTCCATATCTCTAGACTTGATCTCACCACCCATGGTTCAAATCTCAAGTCTCTAGACCCTCCAGGTTCACTCAACTGTCAATGTGATCTAGTTTCCCACTCTTCTCCCACTATGGACCCATTTGTTGATGGAGACACCATACCTCTCATATTTTCTTCTATATATGAAATATATTCTGATATTTGAGAGCCTAATTATATTTTTTACAGGTTTATGAAGGTGCTTCATCAAATTGGGAATAATATTCATGATTTTATTCATGATATGGCAGCTACACATGAGGCAGATTCTGTTGAATCTTTTGATGTTATTTGGGAAAGTGTTTGTAGAGATATATTTTCCATGATTCATTATGTGTATATATCAGATTATACTTGCAGAAAAATACATTCTTATGATGCTCCTCCATCATAAAATTATGGCCATCAAAGGGCCTCTCCACATGATCTTTGTCGACAACACTTTGATGCATTGATGCATGATCTTGGCATCCCGAACATCTTCACCAAGTGCATCACCAAGAAGTTGTTATTTCAGCTCATTCAAGTGATTAAGAGGACCTGTTGAAGACATTTTTTATCATATCTATCATGTCCATTCTTAAGGGAGGAGTTTTTCCCATGAGTTTTTTCCTTTGTCCTCGTTTTACATGGTGTTGTAAAGGAGAGTTTCCTATGGCTAGTGTTTAAGATGCCATCAATGTACTGGGGTTGAAAGAGAGATGCATATAGATCTGCAAGTATATATAAGCAAGTTCAGAGATTATAATGGTTCATACCTTAGCCAAACGAAGGTTGATCCAAGCAGCCCTTCAATCCTCGTATTGCTCCTCTTGCTCCTCTCGCTCCAAGAGACTTTCAAAATGAATTGTACCTTCCTCAAACCGATATGACCACATATAAAACAATGGTAATAAAAAAAACATGAAATAATAATCGGATTAACATTATCATATGATCATAAACAAAGATTCAATCACACATTGAACACTGATTTGGGAAGAAGAAGGACATCACATCTTTATTAATCATGAAATGAAGTACAAATATACCTTCTCTTCAAGTTGGGAACTTCACAAAACATTGACCTGGTTCTGTTGCTTCTCTTCTCCAAGGAACTCAGCCTCCACGCTCTGCAACACAAGGAGAAATATTCTAGGGAAAAGGTGTGGGAAAAGAGAGCTCCAATTCCTTCAGCATAACAATAAAAATATTCAAGTCTCCTCTCATTGACCTCCCTACCTCTATCTATATGTTTTTGAAGAGATAGGGTCAAAGGCAAAGTAGTTACAACTAAAGGAGTCAATTGCATTGTTAGTTTTTCAACAATTAAGCTAGCATTATGATCTTAGGATCTTTTCACTGAGAGAATAACAAGTACAGCAATAAAACATGAGCACATCACAAGAGACAAGAGACACAAAGAGTTTTCCTCGGGGAAACCATAAAGGAGAAAACCCGCAACTTCCTCTAAGATAGAATCAACACCAAAACAGTAAGAGATCTCCCAAAACAACAGCAGCCTTCTGTCTTCTGTCAAGCCAAAGTATTTCGTTCTCCAAAAGTGCGCCACACTTGAGAGAGCAAGTGAGTAATTCACAAGTGATCAATAGAGAGACTCACACTCTCTATTTATATTAGTCCGTTCACTTGAATTACCATTTCACACATAGGCTCGACCTAATAATTACTACCCGAGCCTACACCTCAATTAGTGTATAATAACTCAAGTGCCCCTAAACAGAGGGGACTTACCCAATGACTTGATATGACTTGTTTACATTATAATCCTCCCGATCGGAACATCGGGGCATGACCACATGACTCAAATACATAATAGAAACATCCCAGAATAAACATCGGGTTACAATAATATAAAATACATAGAAGAATACATTCTGAAGTTACATATACATCAACACTCCCTCTTAACTAGGAAGGTATTCTTTCGACACAAATTTTCAGCACTGGTCTTCTTCTCTGTATCAGCTGGATCATCTTGTCTTCAAGTCATCTTCGTCTTCAAGTCATCATCGGATCTGGATCATCTCTCAATCTGGATCATTGCTGCTGGATCATCATTACTGGATCAGGATCATCACTCGATCTAGATCAACACTGGTGTTATCTCATGATTCTACTCGTCATCGGAAGTCTCTACAGAGCCAGTCCTTTTTCATACTGGATGTACCATCTCAGAGCTAGTACTCTTTCAAACTAGATGAGCCATCTACTTCAGAGCTAGTCCTTTTTCAAACTAGATGAGTCTTCCCAGAGCTAGTCCTTTTTCAAACTAGATGAGGCATCATAGAGCTGGTCCTTTTTCAAACCAGATAGGGCATCCTCTTCAGAGCTAGTCCTTTTTCAAACTAGATATGGCATCCACTCCAGGGCTGGTCCTTTTTCAAACCAGATAGGGCATCCTCTTCAGAGCTAGTCCTTTTTCAAACTAGATATGGCATCCACTCCAGGGCTGGTCCTTTTTCAAACCAGATAGGGCATCCTCTTCAGAGCTAGTCCTTTTTCAAACTAGATATGGCATCCACTCCAGGGCTGGTCCTTTTTCAAACCAGATAGGGCATCCTCTTCAGAGCTAGTCCTTTTTCAAACTAGATATGGCATCCACTCCAGGGCTGGTCCTTTTTCAAACCAGATATGGCATCCAGACCATGGAAGGAACCAATCCTCTCACCATGTCGGAATGGCACTGCACTTATATCTGACATGGAAGGAACTAAATCCTTTAGCCATGAAAAGAATGGCCCTGCCCTTACATCTGACCTAATCGTCAGAATGGCACAATCCCATCCAATGATGGAAGACTCTCAACCACACTGAAGAGAGATTTCTGCACTTACATCTGCCATGGAAGGAACTAAATCCTTTAGCCATGCACAGAATGGCACAACCCTTACATCTGACCTGCTCGTCAGAATGGCTAAGGATCTCAGTACACATATCAGTCATGGAAGGAACCAATCCTCTCACCATGACGAAATATCTCAGCCCTTACATCTGACCATGGAAGGAACCAATCCTCTCACCATGTCAGAATGGCTCTGGATCTCATCACTGTCTCTGGGAGGAAGCCTCGATCTGGAGAACACCAAGTCTCTCTCTGAAGTACTCAAACCTCAGCCTAGCCAATGGCTTCATCAATACATCAGCTATCTGTTCCTCCGTCGCAACATACAGGAGCTTCACTGCTCCTCTCTGCACCATATCCCTGATATAGTGATATTTGATCTCGATATGCTTCGACCTGTCATGGAACACGGGATTCTCTGACAACTTCACGCAACTCTGGTTGTCACAGGGTATACAAGTAGCATCTAACTGGAGATCAAATATCTCAGACAGTAGCTTCCGCAGCCATACTGCCTCACAACTAGCTGAACAGGCTACGACATACTCTGCTTCAGCTGTACTCAGTGCCACACAGGATTGCTTCCTGCTAAACCAAGAGATCACACCTGATCCCATACTGAAGCAACACCCTGAAGTACTCTTCCTGTCGATGGAACTGCCTTCCCAATCTGAATCAACATAACCCTCCAGGTTAATCTTCTGATTCGCATCATACTTAAGCCCATAATCAATTGTACCCTTCAGGTACCTCATAATATGCTTTGCAGCAATCAAGTGAACACTTCACGGATCTGTCAAGTACTGGCTCAAGGTGTTCACAGCAAAGCAAATATCTGGTCTTGTGTTCGTCAGGTACATCAACGACCCAATCATCTGACGATACATCGTAGCATCATCCGACTCTGATGAAGCATCAGTCAATGGCTTCAGGTTCGATGCCATAGGTGTGGCCATTGCCTTGCAGTCCATCATCCCAAACCTCTTTAGGATATCTACTGCATACTTCCCTTGTCCAAGGAAGATCCCATCTGAACTCTGCCACACCTCCATACCTAGAAAGTAATGCATCATCCCCAAGTCCTTCATCTCGAACTCAGCAGCAAGATTTCTCTTCGTGTTAGCAATCAACCCATCTGTACCTGTCACAAACAGATCATCTACATATAGTAGAAGCATCACTGGGTTGCCATCTTCAACCTTGTAGTAAAGGTTGGAATCTGCTTTACTTTTGGTAAAGCCCAAACTGGATAGAAAGCTATCAATCCTGCCGTACCAGGTCCTGGGTGCCTGTTTCAAACCATACAGGGCTTTCTTCAATCTGCACACATGAGACTCTCTGTCATGTGTCTCAAAACCGAGTGGCTGTTCTACATACACTTCCTCTTCTACTACACCATTCAAGAAAGCAGTCTTGACATCCATTTGGTGTATCTTCCATTTAGTCACTGCAGCCAAAGCAAGTACTGATCTAATGGAAGTGTATCTGGCTACAGGTGCAAAGGTCTCTTCATAGTCTACTCCCTCTTTCTGAGAGAATCCTCGAGCTACAAACCTTGCCTTATACTTTTCAATGCTACCATCCGCAGCATGTTTGATCTTGTAGATCCATTTGGAAGTGACAACTGACTTCCCTTTTGGTCTTGGGACAACATCCCAAACATCATTCTTCATGATCGATTGATATTCTTCGATCATAGCATCCTTCCATTATTTCTTTTTTGTCGCTTCTTCATAACTAGAAGGTTCTTTATCAATAAAATCACATAGTAAAGCTACATACCCAGAATTTGATCTTGTCCTCTTTCTTTCTCTATGATTCTCTTCTGGAGCCCCATATCTTTCCGCACCTTGGATAATTTCACGTACCCAAGCGGGTTTCCTCTTATGAGGATTCTTCTCCAGAGGTGGATCTATAGGTCTTTGTGGTTCCTCGAATTCTCGATCTTCTTCTTGAGCTTCTTCGTTCATGATTGTATCACGGATCCTGGGTGCTTCTACTTCTTCAGGTTCTTCAGTAGGTCTCTTTCTGGATTTGTTGTAAGCTGAGTCTTCATCAAATGTTACATCCCTACTGACGTCAATCTTCTTGAATACTGGAAAATAGATTCTGTAAGCCTTCGAGCTTTCAGAGTATCCCACAAATATTCCTTTCTTTCCTGAAGGATCTAATTTTGTTCTCTTCTCTTTAGGAATATGTATGTACACTGGACAGCCGAATATTCTAAGATGGCTGACTTCTGGTTTCTTGCTGGAGAAGACTTCTTCAGGATTCTTGTTCTCGAGTACTCTATGTGGAGTACGGTTCTGTACATACACTGCTGTTCTAGCAGCTTCAGCCCAAAGATGCATAGGTAGGTCTTGATCATGAAGCATAGCTCTTGCAGCTTCCATGATAGTTTTGTTCTTTCGTTCAGCAACCCCATTCTGTTGTGGATTATAAGGAGTTGACAACTCCCTCTTGATCCCTGAATCTTTACATAGCTCTTTGAATTCATTCGAAGTGAACTCTCCACCATTATCTGATCTAATGGTCTTGATCTTCTTTTCAGTATGGTTCTCGATCAAGGCTTTGAATTCCTTGAACTTGCTGAACACTTCATCTTTGTTTTTCATAAAGTAAATCCATGTCTTTCTAGAAAAATCATCAATAAAGGAAACATAGTATGCATACCCGCTTAGTGAGTTTGAAGACATTGGACCGCATACATCGGAATGGATGATTTCTAGAATGCCTTTTGCTTTGCTTTCGCTGCTAGGAAAAATCTTCTTTGTATTCTTCCCTTTTGCACATCCTTTGCAAACTCCATCATGCTTTGCTTGGAATTCTGGAAGACCTTCAACAGCTTTGCTTGCAATGGGTAGTGCCTTGTAATACACATGTGCAAGCCTTCTATGCCAAAGTTCATTTGGCTCTACTGAATCATGGATCAAGGCTTGTTCTGGATGGCCCTTCAATTTTTACAGGCCTCCTTCTTGTTCTCCAATTACTACCGCATCATCGATAGTCTTTCCTTTAGGCCACATGATGACTTTCCCATCTATGAATGCAACCTGCATTCCTTTTGCATGCAATGCTGAGATGGAAAGAAGATTCTTCTTAAGTCCTGGAACAAACAATACTTCTTTCATTGTTAGAGACTTACCAGAGTCCAGCTTGTAAGAAGATTCCCCACTACCTTTTATTGGATATTGGTAGTCATCTCCTAACTTCACCTTGTGAGGTGATTCATGTTCTGATAGTCTCACAAAAGATTCCTTGAACCCTGTCATATGTTTGGAAGCTCCACTATCTATAAGCCAATCATCACTACCATGAGTAATGTTACCTGTGAGAGCTGATATCAAAACATATTCATCTTCGCTTGAAGAATCTTCACTTTCATATCTGGATCTCTTCTTGGATGGTTCATCATCCTCTGCAGCATGAGCATGATGTCTTCTTTTGTTCCCCTTCTTCTTATCAGGGTGACTCTTATTTCTAGGACAGTCTTTTGCAAAATGTCCTACCTCATCACATGTATAACATCTTAATTTTGAGATATCCTTTCTGAGATGAGAAACCTTACCTTTGGAGTAATTAGGTCTTCTTTTTCTTTTCTTAGAGTGGGCTGTGAGGGCTTGATCTTCACTTCCCATCTTCTCTTCTCGAGCTGCTATCCGTGCTTCTTCTTGAGAACATTCTTCCCATAGTATGCTGAATTTGACTAGCTTCTTTCTTGCACAGATACCTTGGATAAAATCATCCCATGACCTAGGAAGGCCATTTAAGGTAGTCATGACAATTTCAGCATTTTCCACTTCTTCATCCACAGCTTCTAATTGTTCTTTGATTTGAGAAACCCTTGTGAAGTATGACTGGATAGTTTCTACATTCTGAATCTTCACATTCTTCAATTGGTTCCTCAGGGTCATCTTTCGATTGATGTTCTTCCCTTCAAACAATTTGGTTAGGGCATCAAACATAGCTTTAGGTGTCTTGAGAGAGGACACCTGTGGGATAAGATGATCCTTAATAGAATCAGCAATGATTCTCTTTGCCATAACCATCTTCTTTTTATGTAGAGCCTTTTCCTCATCTCCCTCTGGAACTGGAACCTCCTCATGGATGTAGGAGTCTAGTTCATTCTCTTCCAGGACCAGGGAGATTCTATACTTCCAAGCTCGGAAGTTATCAGCCCCCTCAAGCTTTTCATCAAGCTTGGTATGATGAGACATATTTAAATAAGAACCTTAAATAGAAACACAAGATATTTTAGATCTTACCAGGTTCAAAATGTCAAATCTGAAACTTGAGCTGAAATCCCCCAGGGCTGGTTCAGGAGCAACTAGGGTTTTGCTTTTCTAGAGTTCTGACCACCCAAATGCCTTCAAACTTGTTCCTAACTTCTATTTTGGATAGGAGAACAATCCAGGCTTGGTCCCACTGAAAAATTCCTCTTCAATAAAAAGCCCTAATTTCTGGCCCCAGTGACAGGTCCAAAACTGAAAAACCTCAGAATTGAATTCTGTTTCGACAGAAAGATGCGCCCTAGGGAGGAGAATAATTCCACCTTACTTTTGCTGAA